>QQSS02228159.1:0-103732 GCA_003687565.2 Craspedacusta sowerbii | reverse complement strand
CCCAACCCCAACCCCAACCCCAACCCCAACCCCAACCCCAATATCATTATAGCTTTTTTCAACAGAATTTTTCCACAAAATATTACTTTTTTTTAACTTTTTTTAAGAGAAAATAATAGATACTTTCCACAGGATTTATATGTTAATACTAAATAAGAAATAAACACTGGTATGTCTGTGCCGATCAGCTTAAAAGATAAAGCCAATGTCATCTTGACTTTCACTTAAGGATAGGACCCCAATTTAAACTAAGTTATTAAAACCTTTATTACATAGCGGGAAATTATGGCATTTTTTTAAAGAAAATAATTATTATTGAGTGATGTATAGGGCCACATTTTCAAATAGAGTGATCTATTAGGCATTGGCTTGGAATCCTTTTTGTACAAGTCTGCCAATCCAAGGCTTAATGTGGAAGTGCAACCAGTCACAGAGAACAACTGAGGGGTGATGAGTAGGTGAGCAGACGGGGAAGATACCTCATATGATATTTTGCCTTTATTGTGTATGGGGTAGATTCTACATTTGATGCTAGGTCTCAGCTAATCAGTGGGCTATTATTGAGAATAAAAGCTTTCTCCAAAAGCAGAATTATAGGTGATTGCAGGGTATTGAAAACCGGAAACTATAATGATAGGGATTTCCCAGCAAAGCAGATAAAATAAACCAACAATAAAATATTTAATCTCCTTTGGTTGATTTTATAAACAAATATTTTGATTTTTTTTGAATTAATAAATCAATACATTAATTTTATAGCTTTTTATCCAACCAAGCCTTTGTTATGATAGAATGATGTTAGCTCATCCTTGAAAGGCTAACCTCATAAATTGAATCCTTCGGGATCTTTAGATTTGAATTGAATGTTGTTTGTGGCTATTTATTATAATAATTATGCTCTGGATATTATTGGGTGCTCAGCTTTACGCCAAGACTTATACTTGCGTCCATGATTAACTTCAACATAACTATACTTTCTAAACTACACGTCCTTATCCCGGGAGAAAGAATGTCAACGGGAATATGAGAATTTTGGTCAAATATGTGCCTTAGTGGGGATATTCCAACACAGATCTCACTGGGCTAGCTCTTCAGAGTGGGACCACTCAACTCGTCGCTCTCATTCAAAATATATTCCAAGTTACTCAGTAGCAGATAAGAATTACAAGTTCAACATGCTATGATATGAATGTTCCGGCTGCTGACTTAAATGTTTATTTTGATGCAGATCTCATAATTTGGGCAAGAACTCTATCTTCAGGAACATTCTATGCTAACGCAGTTGCATGTGTTTTAAGACAAACATCTCCAATGAGATCTATTTTTAGTAGGATTGCCTGGAATACAGCACAAGTCGACCCAACTTTCTCTCAATCTACTATCGGTTACCAGGTCAATTTAAGAGTTATGTTTCATTAAATAGTTCATGTATTGGGTTTTTCTGCAGGAGTTTATCAATATTACACTCCAGCCGTTGTAAATCAGACTGTTAGTGGATACAACATGATCGTTTTACCCTCAGTACAGACCTAAGTCAATAACTACTTTGGGTGTGCTGGGACTGGAATGCCGCTCTAAAATCAAGGTTCTTCTGGAAGTTTAGGAAGCCATTGGTAGAAGGATTTACTTAAGGACTAACTAATGACAGCCTAGTTTTCGAATTAGGATTATCTATTTCTCTCTACGCTGACACTAGCTTTGCTTAAGGATAGCGGTTGGTATACTTCTGTTGACATGACTGCAAATTAAAATAGCTTCATGCTATTCGGAAAAGCAAAAGGATGCACTTTCATCACCAACAGAGATTGCTCTGTCACTCCTTAATATTGCCAAACCTCAGCTGCAACAGGGCTTACATATTATTCTCAGTCATCAGGAGTTTGCAATGCTAATACATTTTCAAATTGCAATTATATGTCTGGATATTCTAATAGGAACTGCAGAGCAAGCAGCTATGCTGGCGTCTATGGCACTGCTAGCATGTCACTCTAGCAAGGTGGTTGGGATAGTATGGCCTATTCAGCCTCAATAGTTCAAATAGGATATGGAGCGCAGGCTGGTTATCGCTGCTATAAAAGCACCTGCAGCGCAGACGGCACTTCAATTATTGTGACTATCGGAACAACAAACTACACTTGCACTAATGGGGCAACCATTAGTGATGCTGCTAGGTTTACAGGTAGTCTAACCTGCCCCTCTAATACAGTGTCGTTTTGCTCGGGAAGAATGAGTTGTAATAGTCACTGCTCCGGCCAATATATGTGCCATAAGGGTGTATGCCTCGGCCTTAGTTCATGCGCTGCAAATTAGTATAACAATAACGGGGTATGCACAACCTGTCCAGCAGCTTGTGCCACTTGCTCGTCCGCTACAGTCTGTTTAACTTGCGCTTCTGGATACAATGCAGTAACGAATTCATTGTGCATACAGTGCACCGGTACAGGATTATTATATAGTTCCTCTAGCCAATCGTGCATTTGCACCACCGGATATTACGGAACCTCGCCCACTTGCACTCAATGTAATGCTGCTTGTGCAACATGCTCTTCTGCATCAGTTTGTGTTACTTGCGCTGCAGGCTATAATATGGTTACAAACGCCTTATGTATTCAATGCACTGGAGCAGGTGTAGCCTATAGTTCATCCTCTCAATCATGTATTTGCACGACTGGCTTCTACGGTACTTCACCTACCTGCACCCAGTGTAATGCTGCTTGTGCAACCTGTTCATCTGCATCTGTTTGCATATCTTGTTCTACGGGTTATAATGCAGTTACGAACGCCCTGTGCATTCAATGCACTGGTACAGGTGTAGCCTATAGTTCTTCCACCCAATCATGTATATGTACTACAGGATATTATGGAACCTCACCTACCTGCACCCAATGTAATTCAGTGTGTGCTACATGCTCATCTGTATCAGTCTGTCTTACTTGCGCTGTAGGATATAATCCAGTAGCTAATTCTCTTTGTATCCAATGTACGAATGCAGGATAAATTTATAATGCAGGTACACAATCATGCGTATGCTTATCTAATTTCTTCGGTACAGCCCCTTCTTGCACAGCCTGTGATGCCTCCTGCTCTACTTGCTCATCTGCAAGCCAATGTCTTACTTGTGCGCCTGGGTATAACCCGGTGGCGAATTCAGTGTGCATATCTTGCCCTTCTTCAAGTTCGGTATACGATCAGAATACTCAAACTTGTATTTGCAACGCGGGCTTTTATAAGGCAGGATCATCAAATTGTGTGGCATGCTCTATTGGTTGTAGTTCATGTAATAGTTCTGGATGTCAAACTTGCAAACCAGGCTACTAGTTAAATGGAACTGCATGTTTCTTGTCTATTATCTGTCCACCCAATAATGTTATTCAAAATAGCCAATGTCTCGACTGTCAAACTAAATTTGCTAACACACTACTAATGGCCTGTGTTTCTTGCCAAACTTACTAAGTTTGGAATCCCAACAGCAACGCATGCTAGCCTTGCCCATCTGGTACTGCTTCTTATCTTAACAAATGCCAGAACTGTCCGTCGAACCTGTTTTTCTTAAAGCAAAGCTGTGTGAAAGAATGTCCATAAAATTATGAGAATGTGAACATGAGTTGCTCGCAATGTCCGAGCAGTGGCTGCACCAATAAGATAACGTTCTCAGTAAAGAATATAAGTTTCACGGGGAATAAGGTTACAATTATAATTACTTTCAGCAAGCCCAACTTCAACCAAATGATAGGCTCGATTCCAAAGAAGAATGTTATCATAAGAATCATTAGAAGGAAGTCCAGGCTTTTACAATAATATATTGATGTCAGTCCAGAATCAGTGGTTGCTTCAGGAGACGGTTTCTATCTAGGTTTCGATGCTCCAGCCTGGATGTCCTCAGGAAGCTTCGATTTCAATGTAGCTATCAACGACATTCCCTCCCTAGTCCCCGCTGGACAGTCATCACTATCCAATTCCGAGGCGACTCAGACCTTCACAATTCCAGATGTTAAATCAGCCGTCAACTTAGGTTACATAGGAATGGTGCTGGGAACTCTGCTAGTCCTGGTATCTCTCATTTTTAAATACAGAGGGTTTAAATATAACTGCCTTCAATTCAGTCAATGCATTTACATGATGCTATTTATTTATCCAGAAATCAATCTCTGGACCTTCTCAACCTTGGGTGGATGGGCTTTTGCTAATTTAAACTTTTACAATCCCTTCACCACTTTATTTAAAAACGCATAAATAGCCAAATCAAATGACAACTTCGCTAGATTTAACTTGGACACTAATATTCTGAGAGTTGGAGGCGGAACTCTGCTATCGTTGCTGGTAATCTGCACCGTATATGGAGTATTATCTTTGGTTTTCCACACAAGGAGAAATGTGGTGATAAAAGTTTGCAGCCAATTAATATCTGCTTGCATGACATTCCTTGTCTACATCTCAATAAACGAAATGATATACTTAGGCAAAAACTTCAGTCAGATAAGAAGCCCCCTTTACATAGCTAGTTTAGGAATATCTGGTTGCGTGATATTATTGGCTGTGTTAATTCCTTTAGGGTCCTATTTCCTAGCGGCTGAACAAACAATAAACATGACACATGTGACGCAAGAAATTACAATCATCTAAATTAAAAATGGAGACCTCTAGAACAGCCGATATTAAGATAGTCATAGAACCTCAGAAGAAATTACTTAAGTTTGCTTAACTTACAGGGAATTAATCTTTGACTATTCCCTCAAGTTCGCTCTCATCGCATCTCTTCTCCTCGCATAGCATCTCTTTTGGCCAATTTACCTGCTTCCACCCCTGGCTGCTCTCAACGTTATCCTTGTCTACTATTTTCTTGATAAGCAGGAGGTCATTCCTGCTCTCATCGATGTCGTTGTGGGGTCACTGATAGGTGGTATGGGCCAGACGGGATATATTTGGGTGTTAAGCATCGGCCCTGGGATAATGTTAGTGGGGGTGATAGGGCAGCTGATATACAAAAGTATAGGAACAAAATGAAGAATGATATGCAAATATATTTATTATTATGAAGATCAGGCGTCACTATTTTTTATGGAAAGTTAATTAGAAAGGGTCTATGAAATACTTCAAACTTTTAATTCCCAACACTCCATTGAACTTTGGATCTGCCTCAATCCTGTAATTATGCAATATCTCGATGAGAATAAGCCTCACTTAGAAAAGGGCCAGATGTTGCCCAATACAGTTCCTGCTTCCAGAGCCGAAAGTTATAAAAGTGAAAGGGTCGGCTTTTTAGTCTTGATTCAACCACCTGCTAATATCAAACTTATGGGGATTTTTGTAGTATTTTTCTTTATGCATATTGAAGTCAGACCCTGTCGTTACTATAGTTCCCTTGGGAATTATGATTCCCCTTAAATCGACATCTTGCATGGCTTCTCTCATGAGGCCGTCATTGACAGGCCCGTACACTCTTTGCACCTACTTGATGAAGGCGTTCAAGATTTTAAATTGTTTGCCTGAATTGAAATCGATGTTGCTGGAGTGAAAATTCTTAATTTCTTATACTATTTAATGTTGGATATCTGGATGTTTAGTTAAATAATAAAGACATACTGACACTAAATGGGACGAGGTATCCGTTCCTGCAAAGAAAAAGGTTTTGAATTCCTATACCACTTTATTTATGTTTTATTAAGGGTCTTTACAGTTCAATTTTTCATTAAGCAGCTCAATCAGATACCTCTTCCCACCAACTTTTGACTTAGATTCGCCGAGCTTGCTTTTCACTAGTCCATAAACAGTAGAATGGAAGTTATTGTATTTTCTGTAAAATTAGCTTGATCCTTTGCCTAAAATCAAAAACCTCAGGCTTGAAGTTTATTGGTTTGTTTAATCCATAAATTGGGTGATAAATTAACTAAGCTCGACACCCTCCACTTTGCTGTCTACTGAATCAAATCCCAGGAAGCTTGTCAGAATAATATTGGATGTGATTGAAATCATCTCTCTTATGACTTCAACCTTTTTGCCTGACAAGCTACTAACTTTGCCTGCAATAAGAGCATGAATATCCTTTGAAATACTATTGATGTACTCGAAATTAAATACCTCGGAAATAAGTTTTCTTCTGTTTTTATGTTAGTCTGCTTATGCAAAAATTAGTCCCTCTCCTAGAACTAGTTTATACAGCTTGTGGAATTTTTCCTGTTTGCGAAAAACTGACTGCGCCTAGCTGAAGCTTTTGATCAAGTCTATGTTGTGAAGTTCTATTCCGTTTCTATCCATGACATTAAATGTGCAATAGTCAACATTCTAAAGTTATTTGGCTCGAGTCCTGAGGTACTAGGTGGTGTTGGCCATCATCTTAGGATATTAATTTAGAAAGAAGTGGCCGATAAGGGGTATGAAAGAATAGTTATGTCCGATATAATTATTAGGTATGCTTTTGACAAAGTACTTATATCTGATATACGGTATTAAGGCAAAGTAGGTCAAAAGGAAGGTAGCAAAGACGACGAGACTCCAGATGAGTTAAATTATCATTTAATATAATCAATCATTTAATTATTCGTTTAGGTTAGTGACCTTACATTATTTTACATTAAATGTATTAGAATTCTTTGACTTAAATAGGAAAAGGAACAGCTTTAACTTGTGAAGCCAGTCACTCATATTCTAGGTGATCATATAAATATCGTTTTTGTAACATTCTCAATTAAATAAGACATTAAATCATAATGGCTTTATATCATTAACAGCCAAAATGAATTATCACTTTGAATTATGCCTGTACTTGTTACGATATAAAAATATATATGCAGTTTTTACATATACTTATTTTATCATAGAATATTAAATTTAAATTCAAATGTAGGGTCCATTCAAACCCAGGTACATCCTCAAAGAATTACCTATTCAGGAGCAACCCCATACTCCTTATGAGTATGACTCGTTGTCTCAGATTTATTTTAGAGTGGATGATTCTTGCAGAACAAATACCTAATCACTCTAGGCCTATTAAGCAATCTGTTGTCCCTCTCCTAGCAAATCAGATTTTAAAGGCAATCTAAAGGCAAACTTAATCTACCAATAAACTCTTCGAAAAAGGCAGAAACTACTAGTCTAGCTTGATCAAAAAGTTCTGACTCTCGAATCAGATAAATCAACTCTGGCAGACTTAAAGGAAAAATTTTAGAAAAAGAGGCGACTCAAAGAGAGGATGGTTTAGAAGTGCAAGGCTCTCAGGTGGTCTATTAAGCAGGGCAACGATTACATTAAACCTCTTAAATAGCTAATAAAAGCCTATTATTTCCATAAAAAATGATTTTCAATGCATTTATAACCACTTTGTTGCCTTCTTTATTATTAGTTTGTTGGCTTTAACCTCTCCTCTAAATTTGGTTTTAAGCAGATTCACCATGATTGAGGTCATAATCTTTTCCTTTGTAGTACCCTCTTTTTATAAAATAGCAACTTCATTTTTTAATCCAAAATCTTAAATAATAACAGGATCATACTCCCAGAAACCCTCTGCCTTTTGGAGAGAGATTATGAAAGTTGAATTGAGTAGGAAAGGCCTGGAAAGAATAAAAGTGTCCTCCTTGGTGATATCATCTGTATCTCTTAGTGGCTTACCCTTGAGCTTTAGCTATATTTTCTAAACCTTAATGTTGAGATGTTTGGCTAGTGCTTTCTTGAGCTGAAGTCCATTCTAGCAGTATATGGGGATTTAGATGGTCTCGAACAAAGTTTTAATATAGTTCATCTTCCCTCCTCCTCGAAGCCGAAGCACCAAGTGTAGCACCGAATCATCTGATATGTTATAGTCCGACAAGGTGCGTCCGTCTTACAGCTGCTTCCCAGCAAAAACAAGCCTTTGCTGGTCAGGAGGAATTCCTTATTTGTCTTGAATTATACCTTTTACTTACTAAATGGTGAGGTCATCAATTTAACAAAGTTATAAAGTTTTACCGGTGAGTGTTTTTACCTTGATGCTGATTTTTCCAGAGGACGAGGTGGAAGTAAAGACTGTTTTCAATCGAGGAAGATTAGGGTCGCAAGCATCTTTGAGTTTGATCCAGAGAGAAGTGAATTAGCTGAGCACATTATAAGTTTATGATACTTGGACAATCTAAGTCTTGATTTTATCTTTTTAAATATTATTTCTCAACTTGGATGACAAGTACGTTATCTTCTTGTGAGCCCACAGCTGGCCCAAATCATTATTTCTCACCGACATTAACTATCTAGCTCTCCCCTAAATTACTCGTTTCTAGCCGCCCACAAGAAATGATATGCACACCAAACTGTCAAGCAATTGCTAAAGGGGAGCTGTTTGGATTTTGAAAATCAAGTTGAGGTGTTTATCCAAGCCAAAAACAGGAATTTTGGAAGGAAATTGTTATTCGACCAATACTCCTTTGAGCAAGACCTCAACGTTAGAAATATATTTGAACATTGCTCTGTCTAAAATTTAGATTACCTTGCTTTTGATCTATTTTTATTGATTGATGAAAATGTGATAGCCACTCCCCGCCTCACTCGCTTCGATAATTAGAGCATCTGATACTTCGTTTCCGACTCCAATTGTATGGATACGACTCTACCCCTTCGAATCTTAGATAACTCTCACAACCTCTGATACATTTGAAACACACCCGTCTGTTAGTAAGAAAACATTCCTAGAATAGCCCTCGATCGCCTTCGAATTTAATATGCATTTCAAAGGCTAGGCAATTTAGGTTCCCCCCATATTGGCTGTGTAGCCCATAGATTTGAAGAGGAGAAATTGGATAAGTTAATCAGAGTACTTCTGTGACTCCTCTAATTCTTTAGTGAAGTTAGATCCGAAGCTATAGATATTGATATAAGAATCCATAGGGAGAGATTTAATAAATAGCAGTAAAGCCTATTTCGCCTGCTTGATCCGGTCTCCCATCATTGATCCGCTCCGATCCAGCAAAAATATGAATTACCCCTTATAATTTTAGTCTGAATAGTCAGGAGCTTCACACAAATCCCGCATATCCTTCAGCGAGTAAACATTATTGTTGGGGACCAAACTAAGCATCGCGAAGCTCACCCGCTACTCGTGGTCTGATTGATATGAAATAAAGGGTTAGTTGAAGTGCTCTTAAGAAAAGACCAGCACGAAGTCCTAGCAACTCAGCATTTATTATTTGCTTATGCCAAATTATATGGCTTTCTATGATTCCGATTTTAGTTACAACTTAAAGTTTTAGCAGCTCCACTCCAGAATCTTCCTTGATGACTCCAATTTAACAGTGAATTGCCATACCACGGGGTTGCTCGCTAGTTAGTCTAGCAGCTATGGAGCCTTTTTTGACTAAAGTTAGAAGAAATTGTGCTTGATAAAGTCAAGGATAGCCTCCTTGCAGCTAATATAGCGAGGGTAAATAGAAGAGTTGACCCTAAACTCCCAAAAGCTGTTGTGAGTGTGCCTTAGTTCTTAAATAAATCTGAGAGTGAGGATGACCTTCTCATTGGGCTAGAGGTTGCCGACTCTGATCTTCATAATATCCTTTTTTTTCTCCTTGAACCCTCCTGACACGAATACCTATTTATTCTAGTTTGCCTCGGCCTATAGAACCTTCACTTTCTCCTTGCACTTCATCTACGTCTAGACCACAAAGGCATCGTATTGGCACGTACAACCACACATCACTCTGTTTGGCGAGGTCGGAAACTCGAAGTAGGTGTTAAGCAGACAATCGGTGGGGTTTACGATTGTCTGAATGAGAGTGATGTTAGCCAAGCCGTCGAGAATATGCAAGTGGTATTGAATGTCTAGTGAGGGGAGTGGGAAGGTGCAATCAGGAGCGGCAGGCTTGTAGGCGTAGCAGCAGGCGGATCCGATTTATTAATTCTTTATCATAATAATCTTGAATTATCAATTCTTTAATATTAATAGCCTTAGTCTCTTTCTGAAAAAAATAATGCTCTTGTCCTCGCAGAACTAGCACTGCACCCCTTTATCCCGCTGGTTCAGTCGTCCTCGCTAAGCAGGACGCTAGTCCGTCGTTGGCAGGTCCTCTAGCTAAATCTTTAGCGAATTTGCGTTGCGCAACCTCTTCAAGCTAGACGTATTGGTACGATTGGCGTTGATGGAGTTCTGGCGAGTAAAACGCACCTTTTTTTGAATCCTCTTCTACTTGCCGGAGTCTTAAAAATCTTAAAATTATTATTGCTAATCATTTTAGATTTTGGCGAGGAGGCAGACGGTGGAACGGTATAGCAGGAGACTGGCCTTGGCCTTCGCAGGCTTATTGAATTACACAGCTATCATATTTAATTACGGAGACTCTTTAGCAGGAATTTAATATAATTAGAGCTCTATGGCCAACTATTAGCAAATGCACTTCAGCATTATTTTGGTAATGCTTTACTTAAGATCCATAAATTTTTAGCGTTAATTCCCTTGGAGAAAATCATAAAAGAAGATTCCTCTGCTGGCTAGTCCTTTGAGCCCTATCATCCTCATAGCCATAATTAAATAAAAATCGAAGGTGCTGTCTTTGTTAATGATTTTGTAAAGTGAGCCATAAACATCCCTCCCGAGACTTACTTCCAGCTTAATGTTCTAATAGCTTTGCTACAACCTCTTAATTAACTATAATTTGGAAAGTGGCTCTTTCGGGAGTGAATCTTTAGTTTAAACGTGAAAAAGCTAACAAGATTTTAATTTGCTTTTAAACTATGTCCAGAACATCTGGTCGTTGATTGAAAACCTTATTGCTTAAATCCCTATTGCTCTATAAAGTTAATTGCTTTGCTAGCCGATCTCAATGGAATAGTTGTAGGTAGACAATAACGTTCGGAGGATATTCCGCGCCCTTCTAATATTTTCACAGTCAACCTAATCTTTAAAAAAATTAAGAACTTTGGCGAGTTTAAAAGCAAGTTTTTTTTTTCGTTTAAGTCTAAAAGTTTTGCGATCAAAATCAAGGCTCGAGAGTGTCTTGGAGGAGTCAGATATGAAGCTTTAATTCAGCATTAAATAAATGTTATTAAGGTTATTGAAAACTCTTTGATTTTATTATAAATAAGCGATAACTTTTCAGATTCATTTCGAATAGCTGCCCTTCTAGGTCTAGATATCCATCCCCACCGTGTTCATTTCCACGCTAGATCTCACGTTGTAGTCCTCCATAGGATAGTCCGTCATCAGCATAAACCCGTACTAGCCCATGTTCGACTCGTGGGCAGGCTTGTCTTTATAGTAGCCGAAGGGTTCGTGGTCAAGTTACTAATCGCTCCAAACATATTGTTTGCCAGCATTGGGTGAGTGGGCTCTGCTATCTGTCATCATCATATTGTTGTCGAGGTGCTAGAAATTCCATAATTCATATTTGGCGAGCATTTAATTTAAAGCGTGAGTATCTCGATCATTTTAAAGCATTCTATCGAAGTCGTATCTGGCTTTGCCCACATTCTAAAAGAATTAAAGCATGGATCTATCAGTTTCCCGGAAATAGATAGTATTTGAGAGTCTAAGGAAAGTGCGATACATTCTGGTGATGCGTTGAGTGGAGGTGAGCTGGAGGGGGTATCTGGTCTTGTAGCAGATTTGATCGAGAATCTGCTGCTTGCTGAAGTTCTTGACGAAATAATGAGCCTTGGACATAAATCAATATAGAAATAATGAGTCACATTTGCGTAGTTGTTTCGAGATGTTCTTGCGCTAGATAATTTCCTAGGGATAGTAGATCTAGTGCTCCAAAAGAATCATTTACTTCATGTTTTACAGAGAGCCCTGATCTAACTTTATTTAGCGGTGAATCATTTTTAATTAATCTTGATCGTAAAGCTACTAGTGCAGCAGGTGCATCGCTTGCAACATCAGAGGACACTTCCTGCTCTTGCTGCGGATTATTTTATCCAGCTTCTTCTAGCGAAGGTTGTGCAGCAAATCGTGAATCTTCAAGAGTCTGCCACTTTCGATTGCTTTTGCCCTTATTCGCCTTCTGATTCGTTTGACTTTAAAAACAATTTAGCTATAAAAATCCTAAGAAAATATTTATGTCTTAATGAAGTGCAAGAAATCAACAAATAATTGGTCTATTAAAACCAGGTCAACTTACTTATTGTGGATATCAGTTATAAAGGCCAGTTAGCTCTGAGTAAAATTTATATCCCTTACGTCAAACAGGTGCAAGAAAAAAAGTTTAATGATCTTAAGCTCTTTTTAATGCTAAGTCTTTTTGAAGGCAGGCTAATTTAAAATTCTGGCAATAAAGTTGCTGACGCCTTTATACTTGAGTTCGATGTACTAAGTGATGCTGCGGCTATTGAAGAAGAGATATTTGATCATGAACAAGTTTTAGATAGAAGCATAGAGCAGCTCCATCTAGACCTTGCATTGGAAGCTAAATTTGCAAATTAGGTATTTTATTTGTAGATATTGTTCTTAACTTAAATTAACCTTGCTGATCCTAATTTATTAGACCAGTTTGGGCAAGTTGTGAGATTTGAAGATAAACTAGACGAAGCATTACACCAGTGCCACATTATTACCCAAAATCCCCCTCAATTCTTTGTAGATCTAGACTGCGATAAGCTAGTTTAAAAATTAGTTATTAGTCGCTATGCATAACCTAAACTTTTACACCCGTTTGCAGCCCTAAAAGACAATCATAACGTTTTTCTCAATCCCAAATATAATCTTAAAAAGCATTTTTTTGAAGACAATGTAGAAGTGGGAATCCAAGCCAAAGCTGTGGGCTTTTTAAACTTCGTCCATTTGCAGAAAAATATCTTCCTTGAACAACATCCTCAAGTATTAAGCGAATTTGTTACAATATTTCTCTCGGCTGATTTTTTTGAAATAATTACCGATTTATTAATTATTTAAAGCTTAATAATAAAGTTTGTCCACCAAAAAGATTATATGATCTCTGCCTTCTGAAGTATTTAATCCTAATCTGTTCAAAGTGTCCACTTGTTAAATGGAGTTATCAATCCTATTGGCAAGTCTTGCCATGAACTTAGATTGGACCAACTAGGGCAAACTGGAGAGTTTCCTTTTGGATTTAGACTTACTGAGCGATTTGAATTTTTTAGTCAGCTCTAGTTTTGCCTAAGATTATTTTTTGTTGATCTGTAGTTTTATTTTTTTCATTTAAAAATAATCAAAATGTTATCAGATGTTGAAATTTATTTAGTTGCTTCCTGATTTATTTTAATTCGCACGAACCCCAGCTCGACTTGTGCTCGTTCAAAATCGTCTACCCTATGACCCCATAAGACTATCTCTACATTGTAACTTACTTATGTATGAGCCTTAACTAAGACTCCAGGAAAAGCTATTCATGAAGGAAATAGAAAGATTGATGTAATACAGGACACTTATGCTTATGTCTCAAAAGATTTTGGAATTTTCCTTTCCATAATTTATCAAGAAATTATGCGACTTAAAAAAGTCTTTAATAGTTAATTTAATGGTGCCTAATGTGTCTCCTGAGTCTTTTGAATCTGAAGATGATTTCTTCGTAGAATTAATAAAAGAAGTTAGAAGCCCTAATATATTTAATAGTCTGGATAAAGACATTGTCTATAAAGGTTAGGTCACACTAGTAGGCCTTGATTCCAGTGACTTCAATGAGCTAGAGCTGAGTGAAGCTGAGGTCCTTGATATCGAAGATTTGAAAGTAAAGAAGTTTAATGATTCGTTTTTCTAAGAAATGTGTTCGTATATTTTATAATTTTAATTAACTGAAAAGTTTTGCAATGAAATTATTAATGCTTTTGAATTTAAGTTCAATATACTAAGATATGCTTCTCCTATTATAAAATAGGTGCTTAACCATCATCAGGTTCTACAGACTACTCAATAACATCTAGTGGCTCACCTTCATCTACAGAGAAATCCTTATCACATAAATCTTTAGCTTTAAATAATGCATCTCCTAAAGCTCCACCTTAATCATCCTAAATTATTCCGTTATTGTAGACAGTCCATATGATTGGAAGATTAGTTTTATTAGTGACTGCGCAAACACACTAGATACGCCAGGTATTATTTCTTTAATGTCTTATACTAACTGTTTAAGCTAGATGGCTTTAAAATATTAATTGACGGTTGCGATGCAGAGTCTAAACTTCTAGACGCGCTTGCAGCCCTCGAAGACTGTGAGCACATTAATTTTATCGATCTTGAAAATAATTCTAAACAAGATTTTTTTAAATTATACATACAATTGAGACTAAAGGCCGAACTTGTGCTTGGCCTCGACCTCCTCCATCTGAAGGAAGATGTCCTCCTTAAAAAGCATCCGGAGGTATTCTAAGAATTTATTACAATAACGCTCTCGGTTAATCCTCCTAAAATACAGCCCAATTTTCTAATTGGTTAGTGCTTATTAATAAAGTCTTTAAACTATAATCAATAAGTAATCTTTTGAGTTATAGGATGTCAGACTGGACCTCCTTGAAATCTAATCGAAGCCTTGATAGGAGTCAATGGTAGTCCTCTCCATCCTGCTAATCATGCGTTCAAAATATCGAAGATTTTGCTTAATGATGGGAAGGTTTGATTTTGGTAGGTCATGGGTATTTTAAATGTTCATGATGGAGCTCCCTTTTTTGGTCTAATTCTTATTTTTTTCCAATCTGTGCAAAGAGATTGTTTTTTTCATACTCAAATAATTTATTATATATCTACTGAAAAATAATTATGAATTCTTAGCAAATACTTATTATTAAGAATTCCATATAGTCTCGCTCTCCCAATAAACTCATTCTCGCCACCTCCAAGGTCCAATGCTCCTTCGTCGGCATTTTCCAGGAAATTGGGTCGTTCCGGCTCTATGCTCTGGATTATTCAGACGGACCAAATATCCCCAACGAAAGAATTAAGAAGATAGCGAGCAAAAGCTATTAATAGAGCAAAGCCTATAAATAATAGGCCATGATATAATTTTTGAAGCGAGAGCTTAAGGGCAATTTTCCTGATCACAACATAAACTTTTTTATATTCCCGCCGAACCGAACCTAGCACACAGGTTGGAAAAATAAATGCAAAGGATTCTGCCAATTCAGGGGCGAGGGGGCGTATGATTTGTTAATAATTCTTAATTGATCATGTACGCTAATAAACGTAATTTTATGCAAAAGAACAGTCGAAACAATATAATGACAGCATGCTAAAGATATGGGCAATAGCAACTTTAATATAGGTTAAATAAGATAAGGAACCGTCCATCAAATCTGTGCGATACAACTTATTTTCCTACAAAATCATCTAAATTGAAATACATTAACTAGGCGACCTCACTGCTGTAAGTCAAAATGAAACAGCTGGATGCCGCCATTAACAATACTCCTTGCCAGCGGTAAATTATTCACTTCCCCTTTACCCATTCAAAACTATGTAAGCAAGAGTTTATTTCTTTTAATCACAAAGATTCAAAAAGGAGAGCCAAAAAGCTATTTCATGAGATAAGCAAAAGCGTAAGTCCCCTTCAAAAGTAACGAATTAAGAATTCTGAGGAAGAAAGTAATTAAGCATTCCTTCTCGAAATGGAGGAGTTTATCGAAAGCTCGATAAACAAAAAAAAACTAAATTCAGGTGGACTTGACATAAAAAAACCAATTACAGAATAGAAAAAAGATGAAATGATAATTATATCAAGAAGGTAAAACTTGGTGAATAAAGAATCATAATAAAATGAAAGGTAGTAAAAACCAAAGAATAAGGTCTATATAAGTTCAAGTGAAGATATAGTGAGGTTTGATTCAGAAAAAAAAGTTTAATAATAAATTTAATAATCAATATAAAAAAATCTGATGAATGTTAAAAACCTTAAATACAGTAAAAAAATTAATTAGACGGTCAATACCAACACAGATTAAGTATTTTCTATATCAAAATCAGCCACCTAGTCTTAATATAAAAAATAAAAGATCTCACAAAACATTAAGAAACACCACTAATAAATTAAGATAAATGATATCTTCTAAACTCAATCAGTTACTGCCTCGGACATTTCATTTGCAGATTCGATAAAGTCAATAAACCCCACAAGTTTCGTAAATGTTTAAAAATTATTTGAGCCTTAAAGCCCTCAATAATTAAACGTTCTAAAATTGTTCAAAAAAATATCAGAAAAGGGGTAAAATCTCAGTGCTTAAATCATTTAATACATAAAATTGATAGCTATAATCAAATTGCAAATCTCTGCAGAAAGGGTTTAGTAAATGTTTGACGGCTGGTAGTAGAAAAAGTAAAAGCTGATATAGTTGCTAGAGGGAGAGTAGCTTGACTAACTGGCTTATCTCTTAGGTTAAAGCTGCAAGGCCCTTGATCCAAATCAAAAATTGAAATTAGTAAATCTAGCTATGCTGAATTACTGCATCATTTTTAAATCAAAAATGATATAGCCTGAAAGCAAACTCCAACCGGCCAGATAAAGCTTTGTAAAAAACTTATAGAGATTCATCGCTCGAACAGACCCAGTATTCAAGCGCAGCAAAAAGAGGGTTATCTCGAACAAGATCCTACCCTAGTTTTGGATTAAGATGAATAGGATCATAAAGACTGTCAAGTCCTATTCACAGAATAATAAATTTACCTAACTAACTCAAAATTTAAGCCTCACTACCAGGTACTGTGATTTGGATCTACTAGCTCTCCATCCAAAGTTTCAGTGGAGAGTTCTAAGCGGGTTGCAGTTTCCGTAAAGGAGATAAGTTTAGGTGAGAAATTACAACGAATCATGCTTCGCCAAATTATTAAGGCTTCTTTCCAGGCATCCTGCCATGATCCTCTAAATTCTAAAATCCAAAAGTCATGAGGCAGAGAAATTCACTCTCTATTTCTCCTAGTTTTAGATTTAAATTGATCCACTATTCCCCTTTTAAGAAAATAAGTTTGCCTTTGCTCAGCCAGTCTCAATAGAAGGACTTTCACCGTTTTGGCCACTGTATATCGAAAAGGCTTTTGCAAAGATAGTGGGTACTTATAGCAAACTTTACGAATATCCGTTCTAAATTGATGGTTTGCTTAGCATTCTGCTGGGGAAAAGCTTGGGACATATGGATGAAAGCCTTGGAGAAGGATAAGCTCTTTCTAAGCCCCTGCTTATCAGGATGAATAAATAGTTTAAACTAATATCTAATATTGAGCAAGATCATGTAACATTAATATCCCTTGACTCGAATTAAGAAAAAAATGTTAAACTCGACTAGCCTATCCACAACTATCAAATACTTTCCATCAATCCCTACTTCATTCCTTCCTTGCAGTTTAGCTTCACTTCTCACATCAACACTCTCCTCATCCAGGTTGAACGATAGAGATTCATTACTGTCATTGCACCCACTTCCTTGTTACTCACGCAAGTTTCTGAGCTAGGCTTCAAAGAATCTATCATTCTATAAAATTAGCATCATCTCCACCTGGCTCCTGGCTAATACTATCTGCTGGTAGTTAATTGTAATTAAACACCTTCTGCTCTAATATTCAATTGCGATGCACGTGAAGTTCCAACAAAGTGCGACATATAAAAGTAAATGTAGAGGGCAGTTGACAGATACGGATTTTCAAGTACGCGAGTTTCTGACCGGGACTCAGTCAAACGAATTTTAGACATTGGGAAAGGGCTTCTTTTGGAGGAAATTACAAACTAGACAAGCAGTGAAATCGACTTCATATAGACTTATAGAAATATAATACGCAATGGAGTAAGGCTGGTATATCCGAAGGCTGAGAAGAAGACTAGAGGAAAGAGCAAATAGATTCTTGCAATTAAGGGCTCGCCAGCCTAATTGCAAGAGCTGCTCAAGGGCATCAATCGGGTCCGTAAGATGTGGGCCAGGGTCCAGAAGAGCCTCTATATTGAAATAAACAGCGAATTATATTAGGATTGAATCACATTTTGTCGAAATAATAGTCCATAATCTACTTGACTTGGCTGCCTGTGGCACGCAGTCCCTTGCTTTCGATTCCCTAGCACTAGACCGAGTAGAAGAGGTTCTAGCTATGCATGAAGATGGCTTCGGGGTGCTAGAAGGCCCATGAATTTTATCTAACGGTGATTTCGTGGTCTCGGAGAGTGTAGCCCTTAATGAGGGCCAAGGCATATTCAAGGACACACTGGGTCTATAAAAGCTATTTATTCAGTCTCTAGACCTTATCGTTCAAAACAAAAATTTAATTAATGTTGACTCTCTTAACATCTGCATTCAAGATTAGCCGGTTGGCGTTTTACAACTTTTGTTCCAGCATTATTTGTCGAATTATTGATTAACGAGCTGCTTTTTCTGCCTCCAACAGTCCCGGCTCCTAAGTCTGGATAGCCGTATCTATTAAATTTTTTCCGTGAATAATCTTTTGCATATTAATTAGTATATATTATTCAAATGAAAAAGGAAACGAGCCAGATTCCACGTGACTTCTACAAGTTTTATTAGCCCTTTGAAATTATTGGCTGTGGCTCTTCGTGTGTTGTGGTCAAATGTGCTAGAAACTCTGACAAAAAGATCATGGCTGTCAAAGTATTAATTTAACCAGATCATAAGGAAAGATGACATACATTGCAACTAACTTTTGATTCTAAAACGACTTGTGCACCCCAATCTAATTAAATTAATGAACTTTAATTAAGGATCTAGCAATATATTCCTTTAATTTTAACTCGCTTAGGGAGGCAGCCTCCACAGTTTGATCCACAATAAGATCAGGCTTGACTAGGAACGAGCTAGAAAAATTTGCAAGTCCATCTTGGAGGGACTAGCCCACTTGCATTAAAAATAAATTATCCACAGAGATATCAAACCAGGTAGTTTCCTTTTAACAGTTTTAAGACAATATTCTTCTCATGAAGCCCTATGACTTCGAATCAATTAAAATCGCTGACTTCGGCCTCAGCAGCTTCTCCACTCCCGAGACGTCAAAATATTGCGGGACCTTAAAATACATGGCCCCTTAAATCCTTTCATTCGAATAGTACTCAAACAAAATTGATATTTATTCGCTCTCTGTGGTAATGTTTTTGATGATCGAGGGACGCCATCCTTATTTTATTCCTGGAGTTACACGCTAAGAGATTATCAAATTCATGAAAATAGGCAAGCCTACCTACTCAAGGTTCTGGTCTATGTATTTTTGCTTAATAGTTCAGCTCAAAATTTTCACCGCAAGATAAGTGCCATCGATTAGCATTACCGTTACAGCGCTAAATAGGCTCTTAACCACCCATGGATCACCGGAAAGAACGAATTGGCTCCTCTCTGCTAAATCTAAATTAAATAAAGCTAACATATCCTTGATCTGCTTAGAAAGGCAGTGATGGAGGATTTAAATTTTTAATAGATAGGCAACTAGGAGTGCATTTAGTACAAATTCAAAGTAAAAAACTACAATAAAGCTGACTTTAGCTTAAGAAAATCAGGGGTTGTTCCCGTTTAATAAATTTTCAATTCTTTTAAAATACTTTCCAAAGAGAAAAAGAGTCCCCAGCCTTGGAGGGTCGCCTCCAACCCCAACATAGCCAATTTGCAATCCTACTGCTAAAAAATTTTCAAGAAGGAAATTGTCTGTCTTCCTAAACTCATAGCTTTAAAGTAAAAACAGTAGTAGCTCAAAAATACAGTATATTAATAGATTGAGACTCATCCAGTTACTAATAAAAGGAAGACATCAATCGAGGAAAAAATGCGAATTAGAGTGTCGACTGTCAAATCCCACCGCAAGATACAGTTGCGTACTAATAAATTACTGAAAAATCCCTCTAAAATCCATCAGCGCAGGTTCAAAATATGATATTATTTATGATATTGATCAAATCGTTCGCCATCTTTGACTGACTATCTTCTACAAAGCCTATATTGCTCGTTCTCTGACTTATCCACTCTTGTGATTTTTGGCAGCGCTCATTAGTCTGTCCTTAACGCCCATCGACTCCAACACTTTGTTCCCATAAGGATGGAATTTTCCGAAAACCCCTAAATCATGGGCGGCGACAGCCGGAGACTCTCCCTCCCCGTTCTTAAGGATTTAAGCCAGCACTTTGATGATGTGGAAGTCGTTCTCTTAAAATCTTTTAATTTATTGTAGAATAAACTTTTCAGTATGAATGACTCCCCAGAGCAGATGCTCTTTCTTGATTTGGCCCAAATACTTCTCAAAGCCTAGACTCGTCCCGACTCTGTTCTACAGAAGAGTCCCTAAGTCCTCATACTGTTTCAGCAGGTCAGCGTCTTTTATTCCCTTTTTCAAAACTTTGTCCACACTTGATAGCAGGTTGCAGTCTACCATCTCTTAGAGGCAGGCTTGATTCTTCTGCAGATTTTGATATATTTCCATGGAAATTCTGGAAACTTTTTCAATGAGATAGGCTCCAGTGCAAAAGACTACTATCTTGACAATCCCTTTTCTGGGGTCAGCAATTTCTTCCATTGAAGTCTGCTCGAATGAGAGCGACCATATATTAACTAGACCCAGGTAGACGATTTAAGGATCGTCGCTCTTCTCGATCAGAGATTTAATTTTATACAATCCACCTGACTGACTCCAGTGCCTAGCTAATTATTCATGCTTTATTAGGTGGATAATAGAACTAAGGAACGTGTAGTCCCCAATCAGCAATTTGCCCTCAAGTATCTGGTTCAGGAAAAGAACGCAGTCTTTGTGGGGCTGTCCGTCGTAGAGGAGAGCTAGTAAGTGAAAAGCTGCGTCAATTGTAGCTGGCTTGTGGCCGAAATGAATATGCATCTTCAACAGACTAAAGATGTCAGGATAGCCTTTGGGCTTTGTATTCTTTAATATCCTTAAAAACTTGGGAATTTCGATTATGCAACCGTCAATTGTAGCCATCACGTAAGAAATCAGCTCGTGATCGTGGCTCATCGCTTCTATCAGGTTGATCAATGCATCGAACACAGAACTTGGGTCCGCATTTAGCATCTAGAATTGCTCGTTCGCGGATGAGTTGAAACTCGAGGCGAGGTTCATGACCCCCTCCTTGAAATTTCTTGCATAGGGAAGGAGATGGTTGAGGCTGAGGAGGTTGGAGTTGAGGGTGAGATCAGTTAGTTCGATTTAGCGACCTCGGTAGGCCACTGATTGGTAAATGAATCTTCTCCTGAGTGTCATTAAAATGCAATCAAAATATTGGATTATGCATTAATATCTGCTTCAAGTCAAAACTGGGTTCAGACAATTTCCGTTCTACATCAGGCCTAGCACTGACACGCCCAAAAGTCCGTAGCAGGTGTGGTAGAAGTCCACGTTGCAGCCTGGCTTGTCCCTGAGTCCTCCTTTCTCACTCTGGCTGCAGTTCCACAAATACTCCAGAAATAACTACTTTTGGAAAAGATCAAGCTTCAGGTTGAGCTATTGCTAAAGGATAACTATTGAGCCTCCGACCCAGAAGTTGTAGCAAGTGTCAACGAGCTTATTGGTTCGACCATTGAATCCTCCGAATGGAGTTTGGCGACTCTTTAGCCACTTTATGAGTCTGAATAAGTCTGCCCTTTTTAATCCTCCGAGCAGCTTGAGAGCAGCAGTGGCGCAGTATGTGAATCCTGCGTGAGCCTCTCCTCCAGGTATATTAGAAAAGCCTCCTTCATATGTCTGACAGGCCAGGATGGTTTAGATGCAGCCTTCAGTGACTGATTTGTCTAGGTCCAATAGGTCTGCTATTAGCACTGCGCTGAGCAGACAACGCAGGTCTGTTTAGCCTAGTTCATGAGCTTAGAAAAAATTGTCCTTCGATTTTATTCTCAGAAGATACTCCTGCATGCCAGCTTTGTTTAGTTCCCTCAACCGTTCTCTATTGAGGTTGTGGATCGTAAGCACTGCTGCGTAAGAGGATATTAATTGCTGTGATTGACCAGGCCCGCCGCATATCCCACCTTCTCGGTGCTCGCATTTCAATATGTAGTCGATAATTTAATCAGCCAAGCCTTAAGCCAGAGGTTCTGGGGTTAAAGATCTGTAGGCAGTGGTGAGCCAGTAAAAAATCCAAGGCTGAGCGCTGTAATATCGAGCGAGCTTAGCAGAGATTCCTTATTGAAATTGAGCAAGGATGTAATTCTTGTGTAGGGAGAGGTTCAAAGCCTTAAACTTCTTGTTTAAAGAAGGGAGGATCTTGTTACGAGTTTTTTCATCATCGACTTATGTGGGTGTTTTCATAATCAATAGAAATTAAAGTCGACTCCTGTGTTACATGCTACTTTGTCGCCTTGGTATTGCTTGATCGCCGGCTTGCTCCATCCTCCGAACGAAACTGTGGGCCAGTCCGAAAAAGAGGCGGACCCGTCGTAATGGGCGTACCAGATCGGGATATTCGTGAATTTGGTGCAGGCTGTTCGCGACCCCATTATCTGGGTCCACATGTACTGACTAGCATAAATACCAGCTTTCTTGCCTTTACCCTGAATAGCAGCAATGAGTTATCCGAGATAGTTGCAGTTGTCAGCAGCATTGTGAGAGGCCCAGCTGCAGCCTGAGCTAGGGTTTGTCTAAACGTCTATCCAAATCATACCATATCCAGATCCGTCTTTGTCCTAGCGGTAGGAGTCAAGATCGACCACTGATTAGCCTTCGAATAAAAGGGGCTCTTGAGGAACCTGCCCGACTCCAGCCCTCAGACCCTTGGATTCGATGTCGAAGTCGATCCGGATAGATTCATTATGGGAGGGCTTATTAAGTCCGACAGCGTTGATGAGCTGATTGACTTGATCCTGAGCACTTTTTCCACGGCAGGGGAACATATAGATGTCAGTAATAAGGCCAGCCGCCAGACTGTTTTTGATGTTGGTATTGATATTGGGGTCAACTGCACCATAGGAGCAGTACCCTCTGGGTATGGCGAAGGAGTAGCCTGCGTTCTTAAGGCACGAGAACTGAGAGGTAAGCGTGCTCAGATCCACGCCGAGAGTGCTTTGGACACGAACAATCAAAAATGCAATCATTAATCTACTTTATTCTCATATTTCATAAATCTCAAGAGGCGCGTTTTAGCTCGCGATGCTTGTCCTTGACGAGCTTTATGCGCTCTTTGACGGACAGCAGGGCTCCCTTATTGAACTTTCGTAAAGGTGCAAAGTTATGTAAATTCTAAGGAGGCTTAGTTTGGACAGAGAAAGGTTTGATCGGTGACCCCTCATCCGCAACTCCTATTGCGAACCTCTTATCTTCGACATAAAAGCTGAGGAGAGGGGTTATGGATCTGTTGTCCTATAAAATTCTAAGCTTCTTAGAAAAGAGCAGCGAACTAGATAAGCACCCTTCCCAATTTTCCTACTTAGGAAGCTCCTTCGAAACTGCCAGAGATATCAGTCGCACGATGAATGACAGCTGCGGCCAGAAGCCCAGCTTAAAGTAATCAAAGATGAGCTGGCCTTAGAAGTAGAGCCTAAAGCCTTAACCAGGAGCGTGATTGAGCGTGATGTGAGAGTCTTCAAAAGCCGATTTGAGTGCCTTCTATACTGGTGAGAGTGATACTTTATGTGGCCTTTTTAAAGAGCTCTATGTTGTTCTCCAGTCGTATTTAAATCATTGAAATCACTTCATTCGGTTAAACCAGTCCCTTAAGAGCTAACGCTCTTGCAGTCGCCTCATGTCGTCCTGGGTTTGCTGCTCGATAGACAGCTGGCCCTGATGGTACCGAGTTGGACTAGGCACACGGTCCAAACCTTTTATAGGGTATATCTCCTAGCCGAAACGATCGTGGTTGTCGAGGATAAACTGATGAGTGGGCTTTTCCTGTATTTAATTGGGGGCGACTTGCTTCTACTAGACATATTTTTTTTGTAGTACAAACTTTTGTAAGTCAACTTTTTGCTGCTGCTTGTACCGTCGATTTTTTGAGACCTAGCTGTAGCGCAATGAATATGCTTTCGCCTGCTTTGATAGTGTTTAAATTTGGCTCTAAACTGAATAGCGGCCAGGTCCCAAGGATTCTCTGTTGATATCCAGTTATCTTTCCGGAGACTTGAAAATCGCTGATTAGGCTACAGGGCGGGGTCTACGTGTACATCTAATGTCTTTCGACTACTGCCTAAACAAAAGAACGTTGAGCTCCGATTCTTCTTTTTTTTTTCTTTTTTGCATTGCCTTTTTTTGCTTTTCTGCTTCCTTATTGGAAGTATATTTTGGTAAAGATTTGCGAGCAGGAGAATTTACAGATGAATTTTCTTGCTCAATCTTTTATTTGAGTCCAGTAAGGAAAGCGAGGTGCGGGGCGACCATTACTCGTACTAACTGAGGATATTTAACAGCTGGCGTAGAAGCTACAGTTTATTATTACTCCCAGAAAGACGAGTGGCGAGTAGTTAGGATGTTGGAATATTTGAAGGAGAGACTTTTGGAGTCGAGGTTGATGGGAAATCTCAAGGCAGAATTGCCGAAACCTTTGGCGAGCGGGAGCTGAGGGAGTATTCGAATCCGGCCGTTTCTTGCCGGGATGGAGGGCAACTATAATTATAATATTTCTTGATTCATTAGTTACAATCAATAAAACTCTCTGCTTGTTTGCAGTCTACCCGCCAGATTCTTACTACTCTCTGCGATGCTCTTCCTCGTTATTAACGGACTTATCACGCTCCTGCCCATCTTGCTCTGCAATGTCATAATTGATCCAAACATCCCGTTCACAATGCTCTGCTCCACATCAGTCTAAGTACTAAGATAAGCAAGCATTACTCCAGCCATAGTATCTCCTGCGCCGTTGACTTTAACAATATTGTCCAGCTAGCCTACACTGGCATTGAAAACATGGTCCTTGAAGAAAGCAGAGACACCTTGCCCTTCTCTCGTGACTATGAGGTTCGGGAGGTTAGATGGCTTTCTTTGAGAAGATATTCTCTTTCTAAAATCCGGGCCATACTATTCTGCCATAATTTTGTGCTCGTGCTTGTTCATCTTCAGACAGGTGATTTTTGACTCCTTCCTGCTCTCGAAAATGTGTTTGACCTTATTACTGATGCCCTCCACAAAGATATAAGCTCCTTTCTGCTAGAGCCACTCGACCATCTCGCCCATCAAGTTCGGACTGAAATTAGAGTCAATGTAGACTAAAGACCCAGGGCCAACTTCAATGCGACTCAGTTGCTAGTCGAGAATCCGCTTAAACGTTAAATTAGCGTAATACTAGAAGTCTGAGACACCCACATATAGTTGGCCCTTGCTGTCCATTATGCAGTTAAATTTCCCTGTTCTTTCCACACGGATCGGCAGCACGGTGACGCCTAATCCTTTCATGTGCTACGTTATCTGCATCGACTCAGGCTAATCTCCCAGGAACGTCACGAAATCGATTTAGCTGGAAATGCGACTTGCTGCCTCAGCTATATTCCTTCCAACGCCTCCGAATGTTGAACTGATTTTTCCCAAGGAGTAGAGGTTCTATTTGATGGGTGCGCTCATGATACTGACGATATCGACAGCGCTCCCGCCTATCACCAATGGCCTGCCTAAAGCGAAACTTCGCTGCAGTCTGTTCAGAACACATGCTATTTTTGCACCAGTCCTTACATTATTTTTAACCAGTTAAATATTAGCCTTAAGACTCGATCCCTTTGTTATTTAGTTCACCCGTTTCAGCAGGAACGGAGTTATCCTGTGTCCGGTTATTCCTTGCTGGCTGCACTACAAGTTAGCCTGCCTGATTGCTGATTAAATGTCATCTAAGCTCTGAGGAGGCGGAACAGCGATCAGGAGGCCATTGCCGAGCCTCATATCGAAGCTGGTTTTGATGAGGGAGGCAACCTCATCCACTGAAGCTACACTCAACGGAGATTTAATTCCAGACTGTTTGCTGTAAAACGCAGGAAAATCTTCGCTTCCCAGAGTAACTACAGGGACTCCTTAGGTCTCAAGGTACTACAAAGTCCTCTCGATATCCAGAATCGACTTCACGCCTGCACTAATTACTGCCACTTCCGTCCGCCCCAACTCTCTCAAGTCAGCGCTGATGTCCATCGATGTTTCACCTCCTCTGTGCACGCCGCCGATGCCTCCAGTAGCGAAGACAGGTATGCCAGCTCGCTGTGCGCAGATCATTGTAGCGGCCACAGTTGTGGCTCCAAGAGTTCCTTTCGCCAAGGCGTGGGCAAGATTTCTCCTGCTGATCTTTTAAACTTTGTTTTATGATCCCAACTTGGCTAATCTCTCCATTGTTTATTTATCGAGGCCGATCAGCATCTTCCCTTTTTCCACAGCGATAGTTGCTGGCTAGCACCCCTCTTCTCTTGCAATTTGCTACAACATCATCGCGCATTACAAATTATGAGGGAATTCCATGCCGTGGGAGATGATGGTAGACTCCAAGGCGAGGAGAGGAGTGTTGAGGCGGAGTGCAGTGAATACGGATGGAGAGCAGAGGAGGGAGGAGCAGTTGGAGAAGGAGTATCGCATGAATTTGATCATAATAAAATCAGTTTTTTATGTTAGCTATCTTCATACTTCTAAAACCATTTCTAAAACTCACCCATGTCCATCTAGTCGGTGGGCAGGTTGCTCTGGATGGACAGCAGACTCTCGTTGATCCTCGAGAGGTTTGGGTCCTCCTGTTTCACCTAGAAGATCGCCTTGAATTGCTCGAAGCTAATCTCATCTGCTATTAGATTTAGACTCTGATTTAGCCACTCCTCGATCTACAGCATCTAGAACTCTTAGATCAGCACGCTTATTATTTTCGTCCTTAGGATGTAACCAGTGAATTAGGTATTCCCTCCTAACGCCACCCAGGCGTTCGTGTACTCCGTTTCCAGCTCGTTCTCGGCCTTTACTCTGAAAAGCTTTTCGCGGGCCTCGACGATGACGGCGCAGCTGGTCCTGAAGTCGATGAATTTCATTTTCTTTTCTTCTGCGAGACGCTAAATCTCGCGGCGCTTTTAAGTGTCAATTTAAAATCCCATTACTTATTAAAAAAATACGGCACATCAAGTCGTCTATCTCGAACTTCGAGATAAAGCCGGTTCGACCCGAGTCCAGCTTTGGCCACGCCTCGATGATTCTGTCGATTTCTTGCGGCTAAAGGCCCGCAGATACGGCGATGTTCTTGAGCTAGCGGTCATTGATGCGCTTGGTGGTTTTTCGGTTCAGGTTCCTCCTGAGGTTGAGTGTGGAGCTCGACTCATTATCATGGAAAGACATTAAATATTATAACTCACCTGTTGATCAAGCACAGCCGCATTTCCTTTTATGATTTATTTGTATTCCTACCCGCTTCTTGTTGCGGCTGACTTTACGGAAAAACTTGAAGACCTTAAGCTCCTTCCCCCCACACTCATCCATAACTGTAAGGACCCTCTTATTCTTGAGCAGTACCCCTCCTACCAAACCAGTCTTAACGATGATTCTCCCTATTTCAAGGCGAACTCAAGCGAGTTAAGATCGAAGTGCGTCAAGAGCCTGTGTATGTAAGGAAGAGGGTTCTGCGTGTTCGAGCGCTAGGACGGACTGTGGGTGTCGAGCGTGCCGGAGAGCCACGAGATGAAGGTGCGGGAGAAGCCCTAAAAAGTGCTTGGCCTAATGTCGAACTTAGAGCAGACCTACATCTTTCTGATATTCAGCAATAATTCCTACTACAATATTGTCCGGCTCAACTTCCAGCTTTCCTTCAAGTCCGAGCTCTTCCTCCCCCTCTCCGGCACCTTCCTCGACGCCTTCTTCTATCTCGACCTAGTCTTGCTCCTCTCCTCTTACGAACTCATCTTCTACCAGCTCGACTTCATCGAACTCAGCTGGCAATTCCTGAGAAAACTAACTCCGACCTACCTCGACCTCTCATTCTAGTTTTCAGCCCTTGATATCGTTGTTCAAAAGCAGCTTCCTTCCAAATTGATAATTTCCTCGGGCTCAACTCTCGTCCTTATCTACTACAGGTATTCAAATTTGATTAACATAACGCAGTTACTTTCGATTAACGCCACCTAGTTGCTCAAATCATAGAATACCATCACTGCAATTACTGTCGTCTCTAGCCAGGACTCCCCCTAATAATTAAGTCTACAGCTAGTCGTGCAGCTGCTCAAGGAGAACGCCTATAACCTTCAGCTGACAATCAACCCCTACAAGAACAGCCTAGTCCTGAATAATGAGTCCAAACTCTAAAAGATCTACGAACGGACTTAGAACAGTTAACCTCTCAGAGTCGCCAGCACGGCCAATCTGGTCGTCGTAGGTTACCCATCCCTCTCCCTCGTCTACTCTTCCAGCATCAATGTCAATGTAGCCTATAGCTCTTACCCACTGTTCTCCATTCCCTCCCCAGATTTCAGCCTTTTTGCGGATAAGCTCTGCTACCCCAGCGGCCTGAAATTCGTGTGCCTCTAAAATCTGACTGACAAAGTGAACTTCGAGAGCTGCATTAACTACGAGCTGACCCTCAAGAATCCTATGTTGTAGAAAAAGTGCATCCTGGACCTCAAGGAATTTTCGCCGTGGCTGTGGATAGTGCTGTTCGGAGGTG
This sequence comes from Craspedacusta sowerbii, assembly GCA_003687565.2. Classification (NCBI taxonomy): domain Eukaryota; kingdom Metazoa; phylum Cnidaria; class Hydrozoa; order Limnomedusae; family Olindiidae; genus Craspedacusta; species Craspedacusta sowerbii. The sequence continues at coordinate 75,323 of QQSS02228159.1, read as the reverse complement.
TGGGTCTGGGCTTGCTGCTGATTCTGCTCTACATCAACTTCCGCAGGACCAAATAGAAATCCATTTACGACAGTTTCATCAGTTTGCCCTAATGAATATTCACCATATCTAAACTAAATACTACTCATCCTTAAGGAACCTCCAGAGGAAGCTGCCCACCTACCGGGGCCGGTCCCGCACCGCCATGTGTCCTCCGTTTAGCACTGTTGCGAGAGTCACGTTCTCGAACTGCCAAACGAAACCCCCGTAAGGCACTCTCTGGATGACCGGTTCGGTAAGCATTCCACCCGAATAATTAATCCTAAAATCTGCAGGCTTGTCCACAAGCCATTTCCGCCAGCTTATGGTATCGTTGAGCTGCAGCTAAGTTTTGAGTTTATGAGCCCATCGGATAGTCGGATGAGATGGAACATTCATGTCGTTATCGCCTGTGAAGAATAGCACTCTGATTTTGGTTGACACTCGCTTCATCTTCTCATAGACTCCCGTCAGCGTCGAAATGTAATCATCGTTCGAACATTATTTCCACACTGCCTTGGCCTTGAGCCTGGCCATCACTGTCGGGTCGTTTAGGAAAAGATTGATTGCCTAATCGTCGCCACACTAGAGCTACTACTCTGCGAGATGCCTTCGGTGAGCGAGACGCCTCCTTCTCCTCCTGCGAATGAAATCCTTCTGGAAAAAGCAGGGCTGATTGATGTTTTCTAGGGGCACATGGTATTGGTCCCACCGCTAATAGATATCATTGAGCTTGGCCCTGTCGCCTGAGTAGTAATCGTTTAGGTCCTTGAGTGTGAAAAAGCCTCTGAAATAGAGCTACTCCATCTAGGCCTTGATGAGGGGCCTGTCGAGCATGCACTCGTTCTCGTCCACACAAGCGTTGTTCAGAATCAAACCCTTGATATTAATCCGAGTCTGCACCTCCATCTCATTTCTGGATAACATCAGCTAGGCCAGCTCAGTCATGATGATTCCCCCGTAGCTTTATCCTGACAGGAACAGGGGGTTCTCCATCAGCTACTTATGAGTTTTGTAGAACTCGAGTAAGGCTTACAGGTACTTTAGGATGTTATCGAAGTCGTCCAGCTTTTCCTGCTCTGTCCGGTTTGAGTACGAATACCCTACTGACGACGGGTAATCTATCACCAATAAATGAGCCTTCTTGTTCCAAGAATACGGATTGAGAGTCAGCTCAGAACTGTTGAGTTGGAAAGTTGCTGGCCCCACTTCCTTGAAGGCCCCGAAGGTGGAACTGCACAGTGGGCCTCCATTGCTCCATAGAATTATGGGATCTGAAGGCAGGCCCTAAGACGGGAAGAAGATGTAATAGAGACTGTCATAGCGGTTGAGTTAAATGTAGCCTGCCTCAAACTTGATTTGGTCCAGGACTGGGTATTTGAGGCTGAGGGCCTGGAGGATGCAGATAAAAATCATATATATTTGAGGGAGAAGGCCTGGTAACCGGCCCTCTTCCTAATGAATTCGATGAGACTGTCTCGATTTTACGTTAGCTCCTTGAGCTCCGCTTCCAGGGACTCAATGCGCTGATTCTTGGCAGACAGCTATTTTTGGTGAGCTGCCAGAATTTTTTAATACTTGTTATTCAGTTATTCTATGTTGGACTGACAAGAGCAAATTTAGCTTTTGATCTGCTTGCTCTTAATCCTGTTCCTGATGAGGTTCAAGCTGGCATCCTAAGGCTTATAAAAGGAAAGTAGTTTGGAGACGAGGGGATATTCCCTGAACTTCTTAAGAGAAGTCATTTTCAAGGAGCGCGACTACTCAAGATTTTTGCCAGCTTTATATCTCATCATGATTTAAAGAAGTGATAGAAAGCAGACCAATATTTTCAAACCCGTCTACAACTACCAACTCAACGAACGCATCGAGGCCAAACTCAAGGCCGCCATTGAGGCCGACGACCTCTTCCTCCTCGTCCAGGAGTATGCACACAAGCCTCTTACTTTCCTTGCACTGACCATCAACATCGCCATGCTCCTTGTTCTGCTCAACTCCTTCTCGGGGTTCGAAGATAAGCTGCTGAACCGCAGTCTGCTGACTGCACTCGATCTTTATGCCTACCGACCTATAATAAGCATCCGTTTTAAAAAGGCTTGTTAGGAAGAAGAGTAACCCTAAGTCCTTACCAAATTTCCTGAGGGAAGTGGAGAGCCCGCTCTGCTTTGGAAAGGCAGACGGGTCTGCGTTAAACGGCTGAAGGCCTAGGAATATCGGATTAAACACTTGTAATGCAAATCAGACGAATAATAATACGGATCGATATGCGTGGCGAGCGGGATTAAGCTGATAACACACAGTGACGAGAACGCCCCCATGGTCTCTGTAAGAGTGCTCCAGCGTTAGAACTGTCTCAACCAATATTTCAAGCAAATGACCTTTAGCTCACAGGAGGATTACTAATCCTACTTAAACGAGAGCTGCAGGATTCCTCTCCTCTCTCCAACCTACAACCTGGGCACAGTTGAGTCTTCAAGATTCTCATAGTAGAACAACCAGCTGCTGCGGTTTCCCAGTGAAAAATTGAAGCTTGTGGGCCTTTAGATGCCCAGCCTAGGGATGGAATGCCTAACATTCTTAAACCCCTCAACTCGACAGCAGCTGATTTAAAAGTATGAGATTTAATTCGATCTAATCTCTTTCAAGGACAAGGCCAATATCGTAATCTTCAGCTTCATCGCCTTGATCAGTCTGCTTCTTGTGCTCATCTGCCTGTACGGCTAGACGAGAGCCATGCTGGTCCTGAAGGGTGTGGCCACACTCACCTTGCTGGCTGAGACGATCCTTCTAGCTATATCGGTGGCAAGGCTAAGGGTGGACAACGAGCTAATCGAGAAATGTCCATAAATGTTCGACGATTCTGGAAGAGACGGACCCTTCAAACAGTGCCTATACTTCGTGGGAGTCTTTGAGCTGCTCTTCCTGTGGTCCTAATTAATAAAGCAGTTAATTTGAGTTATTATGTAAATCAAAGATCTATTAGCAAATACTAGGCACAATGCCACTAAGGCCATCCGCCGCACCGAAATAAACAGGCTCTTCTCAAAACGCAGGCTCGACTCAGTCACGCTCCCCGCGCAACAACCTCTCCTCGCCCACTTCCAGGATTTCGACCAGGCCAACCTCTAAAACATTTGCAATTACACTGGCTAGAACACTATCCCCTTCGAGCTGCCGAACGAGCTTATCATCCTTATGACCGAGAGACTCCTGTGGACCGAGGAACGGTATGTTCGCCAGTTGATTAGCATTATTTTGAGAAACCTTTGCATCGATTATCCAAAGCACTCGGAAACGATCCTGGTGAAGTACTGCAGGAGACTGGTATAAATGATCCTGGGGGCGATCTAACGGCGGGAGGAGAGCGTGAACGAGGCGGAACTACTGGTTGTGGCTATAACAGACCAGTCTCTCAACGAGGAGAACTTCTCAATACTATTTTAGCTAGGCTTGCATCTAGAAGAGACCTAATACGATCTTACGATGCTTAAGATCATTCTCTTGCTCATCAAGCGGCTACTCATCTACAGGAACATTCCCCACACCTTCACCCACAAGTCCATAGCCCTCGAAAACCAGGTCATTGCTGTACTTGGTCAGCTCGTCAAAGGTCCGCTCGACAAAACTAGGCTTCACCTTGCTTACCTCTGCGCTTAGTCTCTTGAACTTTTCGCCAAATTGATAAATACTGGCCTGCCTGCGAGACTCTCTTCGCTGCAAGTGCTGCTCGACGCACTAATGGTCAATGATTAAATCTTGATTGCAAAATTACTAAAGATTTTTACAGGATCGATGAGTGCTGATCTGGCAGTTCTGTGCTACCCCGCACTGTGTCGAAACCTGCTGGCACCTTAAGTGAGGGCCGTTGCTTGCAAATACCTAAGTCCTCTAGTCGAACTCATAACATGCAGTTCATAGGTAGGACAGCTGATGGAGACCTTAGTAGGAGTTCTGCAAGACGATCGGACCAGCGTGTTAAAGTAAAGTCTGTCAGTACTGGGCCGACTGCTGGAGCGTGCTCAGGAGGTGAAGGTGAGGTGGACGGATTGGTCGCTGACAAGCCGGTTGGAGGGACTGACCCTACACCGGGAGAAGTCAGTGGGAGAGGAGGCAATGAGACTCCTTGCCCTGATTGACTCATAGAAGTAATTATATTGAGATAATGCTCATTCAATGCTCATTTCAAGATGTTCTATTTGCACACCGGGCACTTCTTGTTCTGACACAGCCATTTCTTTATGCACTACTCGTGGAAGTTATGATTGCACCTCGATGTTACACTTCGTTAGCTCGTCTCCAGCACTCCCAGGCACACCATGCAGTCCGTACTCGGGCTACGCCATTCTTTTACCGGCAATTGGGATATTTCTGACTGTGAGTAGCCTTGGGAGACATGGCCTACCTTCTATTAAAGCTCAAGAATTTCTTCGTAGGTCATGTTGTCGATGTCAGCCTCGTACTGAGGCTGGTTGGCCAATAAGTTCATTTAGATTTGCATTGCGAGAATCCTCTCGTTGAAAAGTTTAATGGAGTTCATTTCCATCCATATCTTACTTCTGATTTCCTTATCGTTCCTGATGGCGACGAGCCTGTCGCGGATAGTTTCGGACTGCTTGCGCACCTTGTCGATTTCAGCGCGAAGTCTATTGTTGAACTCCTGCTTAAGGGAGAGTTCCTAAGTAGCCTCCTTCTTGCGGCTTATGAAATCTTGCTCTAATAACAACCTCTCCTCCTTGGCCTTCTGCAGCTGCTCCTTTGTTATCTTTTTTATCATTCACTTATAATAGCTTTTTGATTTCAAACCCTACGTTAAGTCGAACCACGATAAGTCGTTCATGCACATCCTGTGTCGGTCTCCCCCGAAGATCACCATCTCCCCTTTAAACACCAGGCATGTATGTCCGTCCCGCGCACATGGCCTCTTCCCCTCGAAAAACTTGTTTTCAACTACTCTTGAAGTTTTCCCGTCGATCCTAAAACGATTAAGAATGTCGTTTAGTCTTGTGAGTAAATAACGCTTTGGATTACTGATGGCCCACCATCGACAGAGTCTGCATCACTGTTTAGCTTGCAGGAGAAAGCTTCCGCGACTGGGAAACTGCACGTTTCATCTAGTCCTTTGAGAAGCTTGAAAGCAAGTTGGCCTTCGCCTGTGCTGCCATCTTCTTTCTGCTGTCCTCTCTGATCTGGCGCATTTTGGCCTCAACTGTCATTTTATCCATCTTCTATGAGCTGGCCGACCTCATTTAAAACTAAGAATTTTTTTTGCCCTGATCTGGACTGTAGGCTTGTTGCGTGGCCTTGTAGTTTTTGTTATTGCGCTTGCGAGCTGGTAGATTTTTGATTTATTTGCTTTGCTTAAAAGTAGGCGAGCACTAGTAAATGTTGTTGGAGCAGTGACTGATATTAATCCAGTTTCCGTCAAAGCAGTAAAGGTCGTTCTTTTCTTTTGTTATGTCCTGGATACCGCCGAATAGAAAAATCTGCTTCTAGAAGCTCACCAGAGTTGCCCCCCTTCTCCCGCAAGGACTGTTGAGTTAATCGATCAGCTGGCACTAAGAACGGTTCAAGTCGATCCGCCAAAAGTCATTGAGCACGGAGGAGTTGATCCCCCCGAAGATATAAGCCGAGTCTTCGTCAATCGTGAAGCCGAAATTGGCCCGTTATTGAGGCCGAACTCCTTTCAGTTACATTTAAGTCCAAACTCTTTAAACTAGTTCGTAGGAGTAAAGCCGGTTGGAAAAGTCGTTAGTCCTTGTGTCCACTCCTCCGAACACAAGCATTCGCCCTTTCCATACTCCTGCAGAGTGTGACTCCAGGCTTGGACCCTTCCCTTTCAGCTCACGCCACTTCTAATTTTTATAGCTGTGGACTTCGCTTGAGGCGTTTGGCGTCCCCTCTCCCCCAAAACATATAAGCTCGTCATGAAAGGAGACCATGGAGTGGTGCCTGCGGGGCCCAGGGCCGTCGGGCAGCCTGATCCATCGGAAATCAGTGCTTTAGAGATCAATAGAATAGAAGTCTTTAAAAATTCCAACCTCTGAGTCATAGCCGCCATAGACAAAGAGAGTGGAGGCGATGAGGGCGGAGGCGTGGGCAGTCCTCGGGGAGATGGCCTTGCTCCGGCAGATGGCCTACTTCCATCTGAAGTCCACTTTCAAATCGTTCTCTTACATTATATAACAATCATTAGGCGTACAAACACCCCTAAATTTACTTCGAGCAACTCCAAAAGAAGATTATTTATGCGCACTGGCACAAGCTGTCGCTCCACTCAGAGTAGCTCCCCTCTCTGTACCCATCGAAACTCGCCAGGCTAAGAATTAGCATCACTCCGCTCGCTAATTGCCAGTAGCTTCTCTTCCTTTTCAGGTATACTAAACCAGTTATCCAAACTACCGAGCCAAGCAGCAATAAATAAATAACTCTGCTAATATTTATAACCGTCCATAAACACTCCTTCCCGTCAGTCAGGAGAGCGACCTGAGTATCGATGGCAACGAGCAGGATTACACCAGCAGCATCGAAGAATTTTTTCTTTATTCTGGAAAATTAGGATTCGCCCCAGGACTGCAGCTCAATTCCTAGCAGCCAAACAGCTATCATGGTGAGGAACGCTAAGAACGAATTGATAGCTCTAAAGAATATGTAGTGCGGGAAGAATCGAGCTGAACGGAGCACACCTGTGGGGAGAGGGGCGGCCTCGTCCCAGTGGATGAACAGATTAATTGCGAGCACAGCCAGCTGCAGTCCGACAATCGAGTGGAAGAATGTTTTGGGATCTCTATTTATTTTAAACATTAAAGGTCAATCAAGGCAGTCAGGACAGCCATCGAAGTTGCAGCTGTTGCAGTGCCAGACGCCTCTGTCGTCGCATTGCAGGTTCTTTTTGCAGATATCGCAACCGTACTTCCCCTATTTATACTAACCTTTCATCGCCTACAGACGAGTCGTCCTGATGAGGAAGTGCCTCTAATTGCAGAGGCGACAGGAGCTGCATTGTCGATACTGACAAGAACCGCAGGAGAGAAGCGCAGGACGGCCGCAGACACTGCAGGGATTGGGAGTGTCCCTGGGCAGCAGCTTCTGCTTGTGCCTCGGACAATTCATAATTACAAGATCAGTTTAGAGCATTGATGAACCAATAATTGACTATCGTTTACTTCAAGCGCATAAAATCTCCACGCTGCAAGGACTCCCAGGCTCCTTCCTCACACCTGCTCAAGCTCTGCGACAAGGACTGCTCCTCCCTCAGGCCCACATAAACCTACTACAAGAGTCAAAGACCTTTTTCTCGTTAAAGCGTGAATAGAATGATTAAAGTAGGCAGGTCGGAGCGTCCGTTCACTGGAGTGATAGAATCAAAGCTCAAGCGAGTGGGATCGGCGTCAACTTAGTTGCGAATGTTCCGCGACCAAAAGCAATCCGAAGCGAGTCTACAGCAAAAAAAATCAATTACGACTGAAAGAGCAATTTCGCCTAGAGCGAATATCTGGGCTAAAGAGGAGGTCAATAAATATTAGCTTTAGGTTTTTAACAAACTTTTGAAATAACATGAAGAGAGGCTAGCTCCGCCCAGCAACCAGGACTACGACTCCTCAAAGTTCATCGGCAACTATTTCTAGGCCAAGATTACTGATATGGCGGGCAAGTCAAAGGGATTTTAGATCGATACCTCCGGAATGTGTTGCCAGGAGCAGCAGATAGACGGTAAGTTACAGAGACTGTAAGTTAATTTCAAGGCCCTCCGGCAGGAGTTTGTCTAGATTTCGTGCAAAATTGAGGAATAGAAAGACAAGGTCGCCGATCTCGCAGAGAAATAGCTCTTGTTGGAAAAGTAGTTGTAGGCGAAGAGTATGAATTTGACAAGTAAAGCCTTAGTTCTCGAAGGGACGAGTCCTGTCAAAGCTGAGGTCAACCTTTTCGCAACTGCTGAAGGAGAACGAGCTTATCAGCAGCCAAATAGAGGCCAAGAAGGAGAGCCTAAAGCGAAACTACAGATTCATCTAACCGAAATAGAATGTGCAAAAGAAAGCGGAGGTTGTAATCAATCTGATAAAGTTCTAGATCAAGCCGGCCTTGGTCTTCAGGAACATCAGTCTCGTCTCCTCCGCACAGCAGCAGCGCAAATGCCTCATCTAACTCTACTTCGCACATCAAGACCTCTAGTTCATTGACCTCTCCGTCAGGGCCCTCATCTAGGACTGCTCGTGGTTCCGTCTTAAATCACACAAAAAAATCTTTAAGAGCTAGGATATGCTGGCTCGCTGCACCGTTCACTCAGTCAACATGCTTTTCATGCACATGGGCTACCTGGCCATCCCTGAGCTCTTCGAGACTAACAACGAGGAGAACGACCTACACTCTATGTGGCTGTTCGAGGAGGGGGAGTGGCAGCTCATAAGCACTGACTCGTGGTTCCCGTTCTTCGAGAAGAGCGACGTGTTAGAGTTCAACCCAAAAGAGATCGGGCCCTTGATTCTCTTTAAGAGCCTACTCAAGCTTTACAATGGCCTTTAAAATCTGTAGAACTCGCCGGCTGAGGAGGTCGTCGAGAAGGTCATTGGCCGCCCATTCTATGAGATTAAGTGCATGGGCAAGCCCTTTTCAGACCAATATCTCGCTACCTTACCCAAGGTGTTCCCCTTGCTTTTCTGCAAAGCCGACAAACACCTATTTTTGCTGCGAGAAGTGGTCCTGATGCAGGAGGGGTCCCTCCTGGGAGTGGTGGGCCCGGACTTAAAAATCATCAGATATAAAAGCAGGTAGTTCTGCAAGCGTTTTTCCTCTATTATTGGATTCAAGCGGAGGTAGTAGTCCAAACTGGTGACGTACAGCTATTCGTCCTAGTAGCTGCCCAGGAGGATTCGCCTTGACAGCCAGCAGCTCTCAGTCTAGGTGGCCATCTGGCCTCCCGAGCGCACCCGCTGCCTGCTGATATAGACGGTGGAGGGACAGCAAACGAGGACAAAGATCTCTGGCGGGAGAAGAGCGTGCTTCTGGCTGGACCTGCAGAGCAAGGAATTTGAAATATAAATAATGAGTTAGGAGGGAGTCAAGGTCAACCTCTGGTACCAGGAGAAGGGCCTTACCAATTGATCTTATTATATGATTTTTCCTAAGTTCCCTGACAAGAAAAAGGTCGAAATTCCTATCAAGGGAAGGAAGGAACCCCCTCCCGCTCTTCGTATCAAGGAGTCCAAGGAACGCCGCGTGGCAAGCGACTGCGAACGCATCGGAGACTTGGTGAGCTTGTTCCTGCAAGAGAACCTGAACTTCCCTTCGAAGGGGAACTCGTTCCTGACATCTGAGTAGACTGAGTTCTTCAACCGTGGGTACGATGACAACAAGCTGGCGTAGTTCCTGATAGTGCTCTAAAACCCTGATTATAAAATAAAAGTCGAGAGCGAGGTCAAACCCATCATTAGGCTCAAAAATGCCTTCGAGGCTTACCAGAAGGTATTCACTCTGGAGTCTAACGATGTACGCCAGCGTGAGGACGAGGAGATCGCGTTCATCATATCGCTGGCCTCACTCCCTATCGCCTCCAGACAGGTCGTCGACTAGAACGATGTCCGTCTCGCCAACAGGATCAGCTCCACCTTCTTCATCTACGAAAAACTGCTCAACTCTGACTGGTTCGACTTGAGTTATGAGATCTTGTAGGATTACTTGCTTTAGTTCTAGAAAAACATCCGGCTTAGCAGGCGGATAAAAGGACACTTCGAGAAGATGAAGGCGTGCAAATTGAACAACTTGATTGTGGCGGCTGCTTAGTTCGATACCATCATCAACGAAATACAGAACTTCTATATCGACTGGGTCAACTCCCTCCTCTCCAAAAACTTCGACAGGAAGAACATTGTCAGGCTCTTGACTAACCTCAACGGCTGTGTCGGCAGGATCATCTCCAAGCTAGGCAACCAAATCATCATTGATGTCATCGACCACTTCGTCTAGGAAATCTCCCGACCCGACAACACACCCGAGGACATCCTCAATAAGTACTCAGTGTACCTTCGATAGGGCGGCGGCATATTCAACAGTCTGGACGCAAAATAAAAGAAGAACGACATTGTTTCGACATACGGCAAGCCAGCTGACTTCAAGCACCTCATGCGGAACGTCATGATGAAAAGGCTGTCTATGAACTCCAACATGATAGTGAGACAGTTCCTCTCAACCGACACCAGCAAGATCTTCATCTCGATCAAGGCCAACCACGAGCTCATCAAGCAGGAGTACACTAACTACGCCATCCTGAGCTAGACCTAGCTGGGTTCAATTGACCTGTTCAGCCTGTAGCCAGTCGACGATGCGAAAAGGCCCCTGCGCCTGAACATCTACCTCAGAGATGTGGCTTTTATCAAGAATTTTTAGTTCCTCAAAAACTTCAGCGGCAGGAAGTAGCTCCTCAAAGACTAATAATAATTTGTCTACGAAAACAGACTGTAGAGCGACTACGCTGAGATTTCAAAGTTCAACGAGGACGAACTGCGAGTTGAGTGCATCAAGAAGCAGATGATTCTCGACGTGATCTACGAGGAGCTCAAGAACGAAGTTTACCAGTCATACATCTAGCCCGTTAACATCATCGATTAGGTGGTCATCGACGACCGAGTGGTCTGGTAAGCTTACCTCATCTACATGAAGCTGCTGATCTACCTGTACAATAAAATAAAACCGCCAAAGTCCCGCAAAAATCTCAGCAAGGCCTACTTCATGCGCAAGGAGTTTCAAGATGTCTCCGGCATGCTCTATAGACTCATGTTCAACCGAGCCCTTGTCCGCGCCAACTAGACCATCAACACCCACTACTCCCTCTTCAACAAGGTCACCAGCTGCCGTTTCGGCAACATCAACATCCTGAAAAACTTATGGGATGTGATAAAGGTGCCTCCTTTTTCACCGTACATCCCGTACATGTCGAGCAAATACATTTACAAACTATGGCGGAAGATCGAGCGGAACGAGACTAAGGAGCGCACAGCCTTCAAAGACTCAGACACCATTATCCTGATAAATACCATAATAACAAAGAATATTAATATGTACCAGGCCAACAAGCTGGGCATTATCCTAGATTACTACCCCTGCCATGACCCCTACACTCTCCGAGGCATCGAAATTAGGCCATACCTCTCCCGACTCCGCAACGAAAAGTAACTGCAACTCAACGACGACTCCATCCGCATCCTCAACATCCTCGCCAGTTTCGAGTAGTTCTCCTGGGAAAACGACTTCAACTCCAAATCCATCGAAGAGCTAGCTGGCTTTGATTTTTTCAATCCCACCGAAGTCCCCCTTTTGGCTATCAATAACTATTTAGGCAATAAGATTTCCCTGATGCTCAGCTTTATCCAGCATTTCGTCCGCTCCATGAATTGGCTCATCCCTGTTTCCTTCATCTTACAGACAATGCTGTGGGCGACAACGACCACCTACGCAACAGGCCTGAACATAGACCTGAAGGGCGCAGTGGACTCGATAACGATAATCCTAGCGTTCATGGTGGTGATCTGGTCGTCAAAGCTGTTGTCGAACTGGTAGAAGCAGTAATAAATATATCGAATAAAGTACGGAACGGAGCTGATCGAGTAGTCGCTGAATGAGCGGCTGGAGTACAAGGGTAGATACATTCGTAATATCTTCTCAGATAACCTTAACTTCCTTTAGGAGGGCAGGTTGAAGAAGCTATTCAGATTATTCGTCACTGCCATTATCAACTTCGGCTTCATCATACTCACGGTCTTCGCCATCGTGCTGATTTTCTTACTGAAGAAGTTCATGATAAAGCTGAACTGCTGCAGCGAGTCGATCGTATCGAACGTTCCAACAATCCTGATTTCGATATCGATAATCTTCTTCAACAAGCTGTACTCAGTGATCAGCTAGTCGCTAACAGTCTACTAAAACCACAAGCTGCTCTCCTAGTATTAAAATTCAAAGATTTTCAACACGTACCTCATCGAGTTTATGAACAATTTCAACTCCCTTTTCATATACGCCTTTTTTGAGACATACTTCAACGACCTTAGGCTCTGTGACATTCAGATCAGCCAGTTCGAAACCATTAAGGACTGCTCCTTTTATGTCGGCAACCAGATGCTCTCCACCTTCATTGTCAATCTCATGCTCAACATCAGCCAGATCTTCAAGCCCATAGCCCTCTTCGTCTTGAACAAGATCAATACCAAGAGCAACCCTGACAACCGGTTCATATTCAACGAACTGGAAAGCATCGATCATTTCTACGAAGAGCAAGAAATGCTGACCTCCTACCGGTCGGATAGCTAGCTGGACGGCACTCTCCGGGACTACATGGTCGTAATTGTGAATATCTCCTATATTCTGTTTTTTGGACTGTCTCTACCGCTGTGCTTCATCATCGCCTCGATCAGCAACATCATCTACCTGCACTCGGTGAAGGTGAAGCTTCTTTTCCTGGTCAAGAGGCCTCTGCCTTTCAAGGTAGCCAACATCGGCTTCTGGAAAATCATCCTCGAATTTATAAGTATGGCTGGAATCCTCTGCAATATATGTAACGTCCTGACCAGTTTACATCGTATACACTCGCAAAGCCTTCAAAGATAACTCAGTCATTGCCTTGATTATGTTACTCCTCGCCATGCTCATCGTCAAGTTCATGTTCTCCGGCAACTAGACCAATGAGTACTTCGACCAGGTGGTTCAGCGTCACAAACAAAGTGTTCGAAATTTTATTTTGAGGGCTGGGAAAATCGCTACCAAGAAGATGGAGTACCAAGGGATTCTGCAAAGCAAGTACGAGAAGGACGAGGCACCTCGAGTCAGGAAAAAGGCCAAAGATATAAAACTATCTTAGTTGGTTGAGAAGAAGCCTCTGCGGCGATCCTCCACCCTCAGAAATGTCCTCACCAAAAACTCCTCCAAAGGCGGCAGCGCCAGCTCCGAGGAGTCGTAGGAATACTAGATTGATATCGGCATGCCCGTAGAGTCCGACCGGCAGCTAATGCAAATTTAAAGAATCAATGACTGATCCACTTCGAAGAGCGTTTGCTTGTTTTACTGCGCTGTCCTGGTCTCATCTTGCGAATATCGCCTTCCGGTTGCTTGGTGGGCTTTACCATAATCTTTTAGAGTTTGGTTTATTCCAAGCAAAAGGGGTTGACAGTGGTACCAAGGAGTTTCGGCTAATTCTTTAGCTTGCTGGACAGGCAATCGTGCTACTAGGTTGTTGACGAAATATCAGGGACTTAAAGCTTGGTTAGTGCCGATCGAAGTTTTGATATCTCCACCTTCACTTTGATATTTTCCTGGAGAAGTCGTTAGTTGCAAAGTTCCACTTCTCGCAGCTCTATCTTGAGCTCCTCTATCTCGCTCTCCTGTCTGGACTCCTCAAGTTCTCTCCTGACTGCGGATGCATCCCGGATCGAAAAAGACAGGGCGGAGAGGTTGGGAGGGGAATAGAGGAGGGGCGCAGGGTGGTTGAGATCGAGATCGCGGAGAGAGGCGAGGAGGTTGTCAGTAAACATAAGGAATGTCAGAGAATTGGACTGTGATTCAGTTCAACGATGCGAAATGAATTCCTTAGGAACTACAGGTAAATTAATCTTTATTGAGGCCTGAGGTCCTTGTACTTCACTGTCTGCATCCGCTCCTGCTCGTCGATGCACACAATCACCCCTCGAGTCACCTACACCACTCGCCGCACTCGGAATCCTCTTCCAGAATCTTAGTCCAATTTTTCGAGGGGTTATTAGGTCGGCAGAGTGGGAGGGTCCGAGCTAGGGGGCTCGGCCAGTTGGACTGCGGCCGGCCCGTTGAAGATCCTTGGGGCCCGAGGTCGATATTTCCTGCGCGGCTTGCGCTACACTAACAATTTCATATAGTTGTTTAGCTATAAAAATAAATGAAGCTATTTGTTGAAGACTCTCCCATCGGACAAAGCAGGGCCCTCAAGATCCGACTGGCTGCAGAGCTGGCTGGAGTCAAATTGGACATCCATAACTCGACCTAGAAAGATGTGGTAGCCACTATTTTCAAAAAATTGCCCTTCCTTCAGACATCGGAAGGCACTTTGAGCCATTCAGGGGCGATGATCAGACATTTGGCAAGAGTGGGGAAAGCAAGCCTTCTTGGCGAGGGCCCCTACTCTCAGAGCAAGGTGGACGAACTTGTTGATAGTATCACTAATGACCTTGGATGCTTAGTGGCAGCCTATGAGTATCTCTAACATTCGACCGAGTACAAGGCTGACAAAAACAAATTAAGAGCGGACCTCAAGAAATGCCTGTCCTGCTTGGAAGGGCTCGCCGATAAAAAGTTTTTAGTCGGAGATAAGCCAACAATCGCTGATGTAGTTCTGGCTTCAACTCTTGCTTCCGCCTTTAAGTGCACTCAAGTTGACTTCGACTTTAACAAATAAACACCCAAAATTGCTTCTTGGATATTAAATATCTCAAAGTAAGCCGGCTTCTCGACAGTCCTCGGGAAGATTGAACTCCCTGCCGTTAAAGCAGGCAAGAAATAGAAGTAGGCTCCCAAGAAGGAACAACCCAAAGCCGCTGCCGCTGCGGATGACGATTTAGATCTTTTCGGAGAGTCGACTGGACCTGTCGAGAAGAAGGAGAAACCCAAGCCCAAAGTCGAGCCCCCCAAGAAGAAGAAGGATGTCGTCGCCAAATCCATTATCTTCTTCGACGTCAAGGTTTACGAATAGGACACTAACCTCAACGATCTCGCTCTCAAGATCTACGCAGAGGTCAACCAGGACGGACTCGTCTGGAGCAAATAGCACAAGCTGGTCCCTGTCGCTTACGGAATGAACATGTTGCGCCTGACTTGCGTCATTGAGGATGAAAAGGTTCTGACTGACGACATCTTCGATAAGATCCTCGCTTGGGAAGACCTGGTCCAGAGTGTCGACATCTTCAGCATGCAGAAGCTCTGATTCATTCACATTTATTAAGTATGGATGTCGGTTAGCAAAAAATAGTGACTTAGCACAAAGCCCTTCGTGAAAAACTTCAACGCTAACGCAGCATCAAGTAACTGCAGCTGCGATTCGGGCCCACTCTCTCTCGAGATGCCTCCAGTCTGGCACTTAATAATAACTCCTCAGACTTCCAGAAATACCTACAACGTTACGAGAACTACAATAAATCTGTGAAGGGCGAAGTAGGATAGGCCAGCGTTGCGTCTTAGAGCTAGTATCAGCGATAGGAGGAGGAGATTAGTAAGCTGAAAACTAAAATCAAGCTGCTGCAAGAGGAACTTAAGAGTAGATAGGCCAAGCAGGCAGCTAAACTTGCCACCCTCCTCAAGGAAAAACCCATCTCCTATCACAATGTGAGCAGGCCGCTCTCGTTCAGAGAAAATCAACTCGATGTAAAATCCTATGATAAAAGGCCTGAGGACAGTCATAATATATCAGGTCAAGCTGCCGTCAACAAAGGGATGCTATCATGTAGGTAGTCCCACTAGCCTGAAAGTCCTGCCCAACTGCTATCCAAACGAGATTTCTAGCGTCCGGCAGTCTCATCGAGCTTAAACAAGTAAGTTAACAAGTAGTGTTTGGCAGTGAGCAAGTACAACATCGAGCGAGGCCGCAGCTCGAAGGAGAACAGCCGATAGACGGGTAAGGGGGAGCTGATCGAGCGGCTATCGAAAGTGCAGGACAAGATAAACAGCCTGGTGCGAAAGCGTTGATTATTTTCAATGAAGGAATATATCTTTTACGAATAACTAAACACTCTCCGCAGCATTATTAAATACTAGATAAGCCCTTCATAGTATTACGAGCTAGCTCCGTCCATTCTACTGTACCCTGCTCTCTCTGTGGTCCTCCCCTAAAAAACTCTCCTCATCTGCGAAAAATATGTTGACGAAGTTCCTGACCCCAGCAATTTTAGGGCAGCCCTTTCGGATATAAGCTCAAGGCTATAATCCACTCTGACTTTTCGATTCACTCAGAGCATTTATCTTGATGTTAATTAGATAAGCAAGTAAAATACTCCATAAAACAAGCATTATTGTGGGGTTGGCTTTATCACTCACGCCAACAGACAGCTTGTAGACAGACTCGTCGCATTCTGCTTCCAGCATAAGGTTAAAATAACTGCAGTCTACCCCGGGAAGTAACTGGGACAATGGATGGTCGAGCTAGGAGAAGAGCCAGCCGTCGACGCAGCCGACTCGATTGTGCAATTCAGATATGTCTTCAGCCAATTCTGCATTAATTAGAAAATCGATTCAAGACTGACTAATCAAAACAACGAGGTCGAAAACAGGATTGAACTAAGTGGCGTTAAAGGATCCTTATTGAAGGCCTTTGAAGAGAGGATGAGAAAAACTGACCTGACTTAGATCTACAACCAGACGGCTATCAATAAGGGTAGTAGCATAAGTTGCAGCTTCGATGTTAGAGGCATAAAGCAATGGTATATCGTGGACAACCGAGTTGGCCACAGCAATCCGTATGTAATGATGGCTGGACTACTCTGTGTCATCTACGAGAAAGATGATCTTCAGTAGTTTATCAATAAAGTATTGGCATCGAAATAAAAGCGAACTTCATGATTCATATATTTTGTACAAGGTTTTACTTGACACTGGGTTTCCTAACACGAAGTGCGATATCTCTTCTTTGCAAAAGTAGCACGACCAGACTGGCCAGCTTAATAAGTGGATCCAGAACCATTTCTTCTTCCTTGCGATAAAAGAATGGAAAATAGCTAGCACAAGCGAGATCGCCCCAGCATAGGCAATCGCGAAAGGGAATTTATAAGAGAACCGTCTGCGCAGTCTCGTCGAGTCAGAGTCAGTTGGCGATGGCGGAGTATAGAAAAGTCTGCGGCTGTAGGCCTTAAGATATTACATATGTTCATTATCTGGAGATCACCATCTTCATGAGGGTCGACATCATGAACCTCAGTATTTTCCACGACCTAATAGGGCTCTGAAGGTTGAGGAACTAGCCGTCCTATTTCTAGTAGTAGCCCTGCAGAGATTTGTTCAGCGACTCGTGCGATCTGAGCACTTGATAACTCTGCCTCGGACTCTGAAAAATTCTAAAGACATTGTCCTTATTCGAGATCATCTTCTTGACCTACTCCAAGTTTTTGAGGGACAGCTCCTTGTTGTCGATGATCGTCCGCACCGGACCTCTAACCTAGTACTTCATCTATTCGATAGGTCTGCGTTTCTTCTTCTTTTTCTTATTTTTTTTTAGCAGTTGGACGATGCTGTTGTAATCCTTCAGCTTGAATTCGTAGCTCGCCTCCAGCATTTCTGTGTTGTACTTCTTCTTGTTCCAGGTCTTCATCAGCAGTTAGAGATCGAAGTCTTCCTCCATAGGCAGGATCCCCTCGCGAATGAAGGTGAGGTCACCTTGGATCTGCTTAATGGCAACTCTCCTGAGGGAGAGTCCCTCCTCAGAAGTGAGGGGCTCGCCTGAATCGAAGATTATTGTGAAAAAATGGGAGAGCTCTGGCCTTTTGAGGTAGATAAAAATCTGGCTCAATTCCTTGTAAACAAAGAACTAGATTTATTGACATTAAAAGAGCCAGCTCATTTTCAACAGCTTCGTCAAGATGCACACGCACTCCTGCTCCTTCCCGCTCCGCTTCTGCAGTCGGAAGTAGGTTTTGAAACAGACCATGATCAATTCCCAGAGCTCTTTGCGGCCCAGGTAGAAGATTAGGTTGGTGATGTGCTTGATGGACTAGGTGCGCCTGCCGGCCAGACACAGAAAAGTGACTCTGAGAAAGGATGAGAGGATGTAAAGTTTATTAAAGTTAGCTACTGAGAGGACGAAGTTGTCGAGCATCTCAGAAATTTATGGAAGGTTGGGAAAATTATTCTCTTTGAAAGATGCCACCCAAATCTTCTACAGGCTCAATGAAATTTCGGTCTTATAGGAGAGCCGTTCCCGCAATCCGTCCTAGATAGATGCGAACATCAGTCTGTTTTTCATCTTCCTCTTGGCCTACTTCGCCATATCGTTCAGAATGCTCCGCTGCTATCCACCCTTGAGAGAGATGAACTAATTGACCCAATGGTCGTGCTTGAGAACCGCAAGGAGGGTGCAGTCGACGTTGGAGTATTTGGATAAGGAGTCGAGGATGGAGCGGTTGAAGCTATCCTCGCGTGTGGAGGAGGTGATGTCCAAGTAGGTCCTGAAAAACTTAAGGGACTTTTGCGGCGGGTTGACATTAAAGCAACGCTTAGACATTAATTAATCACTTCTTTTTCTTTTTAGCCTCCTCCCAGAAATCGAACATTTCGATCTCGTCGCTGTCCGCCAGCTGGTCGTAGCCCTGGCTCTGGCTGATGCTCTGGCTACCCTGCATCGACTCGCTCGATGTGAACATCGGGTTGTTCCCGCGACTCAGTTTGCTGTTCTGCAGTTACTAGATCTCCTCGTTGACTGACTAGTCCTACTCTTCCTGCTTGCGCTTGCGATCGTAGGTGTTAAAGGGGTTCTAATTCATGTTGAACGCGTATGGGTCCGAAAATGTGTTGAGATTTGATTTGAAAGTTGAAGTAAGCTTGCTGCTCGTCAAGCTCTTTCCTCTTATTTCGTTGGACCCCACCTCGTCGGCAATTGTGAGCTGTTTTTTTGGAGGGGCGGAGAACCCTCGTTCGGCCTTCTCATCCTTCTTGGCAGGCTTGATCACGTCCTTCAGGAATTCAGCCGCTGTCTTTGGCTATTCCTCCTGTCTCTTCTTCTTTTCAGCGATCCTCTTCTGCTACTTTTAGAGTCTGGCCTGCTCCCTCTCCTCCTCCTTTTTCCTCTGCTCCTCTTCCTCGCGCTACTCCTTCAGCTATTTCTCGGTCTTCTTAGGAGGAACTACCTATACTTTCTGCTCGGGCTGAGGCTTTGTAGTTTAATTAAGGGACGGCAGTTTGGACTTGACCTCTTCTTTAGATTTGTTAGAGGTGACTTTAAAGCCAGCCCCAGTCAAAATTTTGACCAGACAGGGCTTCTTGTCGTTGGTGGCTAACCCCAGTCGCTAGCTCAGGCTCTCTCTGCTGACCTTGCCCTTGCGATTGGCTTCTTTCGTAAAAACTGCGAGGGTATACTCGAACTTAAAGAATTCCAGGAAATCCTGGATCAATTATAGTCCCAGCTCAGCATAATCGGTTTGCAAAATAGCGCTCACCTTAGGGTGCTCCCACTGCCACCCCAGCTTGTTTTTCACTTGCGAAGATTAGCTCTCGATAATCTGGTGAGAAGACGACATTGAAGCACTGCGTTTTAAGCTGAGCCCGCATGAGATCCATGAAGCCTGATTTCTAAGCCTTGTCAAGCACTTTTTCCCTGAGTTCCTTGACTGATTGCATTCAATAACTGATAATCAAGGACCCTCAAATCAGTTTTTTGTCCTTGAGGGTTTGCTGGATATGCCTCCCTTACCACCACTTTCCTGCGACTAGGATGAGCAGGAAGAGGACTCCGCTGATCTGCCAATACATTCGCACCGTAACGTAGTGGTCCAGCCTCTCCTAAAGCTTTTCATCAACGTGATTTACTGCACGTTGGACTTCTCCGAACTTGAACTAAGTCTACTTGATTTTGGCCTCAAGCTAGTCAATGATCTTGGGGTGATGCTGTGATCTTAGCATGGTTTCTGTGTGTGCGATTTCGAAGTTGATTGAGATTGTGGCATTTTCGGTATTGTGGAAGCAGAACTACATGTTGCCAGATTCTTGTGCGTAGTCCGAGTGATCAATCATGAACAACTCGCTGTCCACAGAGACTTTCTTATTGAATTAGGATTGTGCTCCATAAGCGAAGGAGTGGGAGCCGTTGCTGTAAGTGAAAATCGAGAATCTTTGATGCACCTCGAAATACTCCCGAAGACAAAACTTTTAGCGTTCCTACAAGTAGATGCCCACATTCATCGCCAGAGTCTCGTGAAGGCTTGTCCACGTTAATAATAAATACATTTGGATTCAGAATTTAAATCGCTAGGGCCTGATCGTCTTGCTAAGCTTGCTTGTAAGGGCCTCTCGCACTTTCTTGTGGTAATTCTGGCGGTCTTGCTTGAAGTCGGACCGTAAATGCAAGATGCCCTCGCTACCGATGCACTTCTTCAGATACTCTGTGAAAGAAGTTTTGTGAGCCATAGGGAGGTAGGAAAAACTCTACTGACTCATTTAGTAAAGGACTACCGAACTGCCGGCGATGATTGTGACTGGACAGACAGCATGCTCGAACTCTGGGAGTAGGGCCTCAAGGGCCAGCAGCTCCCCCTCGTTCACTTGCTTAAGGATGTTGACTTTGAAGTACTATATGTAGGAGGCGATGTCCTTGATCTTCTTGTACTGGTAAATCGTCTGAAATGTCTCGTAGAGCACTTCGGACTTCATGCCCAGCTACTTGGCGCGGTTCGAGTTGATGATCGACTTGTAGGTCTTTCTCTGTTACTTGTAGCGTTTTTCTGTGTAGACTTGGGCTAGGTCCACAGTCCCCTTGAAGATCAAGTAGAGGCAGCTAAAGGGCTTGCCCTTATGCAGGATCACGTCGTTCACCTTGAACTTCCGCTCTGAAAATACGTTGACGAAGATCATTAGGTTGTTCAAGTCGAAATTTTAAAAGTAATGCATGTTCTGGAGGATGGATACCAACTCCTGCACCTCCTTGACCTCGATCAGTTCACAGCTCTCGACAAACTAGCGACTGAGCAAGGCGCAGACAGTTTTGGTGTGAGCCACTATTTTAACTTAGCGGCGAGCAGACTCCAAAAACTTGAGCTTGGTGAGGTTTTTTTCCTTGAGAAAGCACTAGAGACTGACTAGATAAGAGTTGTCCTGGAGCGAGGCTATTGCCTCCTCGAACTCGCAGTTGTCAAGGCCCTGCCGAAAATTAACCAGCTTCCTTAAAAAGCTTATAACTATCCTCTTCAACTCGATCTCCCGCTCCTTCGACATTGCCTACTCAATCTCTCGCTACTGTTTTATTAGCAGCGTCAACTACCCCAGCCACTCGTTCTCCTTGAACTAAACCACTCGCATCTACACGTCCTTTATTATTGTAGTACTGTATTTTATGAAGGCCTAAGCCAAGCCCTCCAGGATAAAAAGAACTTGCTGGCCATATTGCCCGTAGTAGCAGATGACCTCATCAGGCTGGAACTCCCTGATCTCCAGCTAATCGACGATGCGGTCCAGACTGGACTCTTTAAATTTATTGAAGAATTGGAAGCTGTCAAAGAAGAGCTTTAATCTTCTTTTCCGTCTCTTGTACTTGGGCAGGCAGAGTTCCATAATGGTTTAGTGCCACTTACTGCACCTCTCCTCCGAAAGCCACTTATCTTCATTTAGCTCCTTGTGAGTCTAAAGCCTTTTCGACAGCACCTAGCATTTGGCGGCCACTGACCGAATGATCGACAGGTTCTAGTTTTGGACATCGCCGAGGGACACCTGCTCGACTTGCTTCCCCTCCTCCTTGGAGTCAGCTGATGGTAAGTCGTAATAGCTGCTCAGATTGATTTACGACAATTCAGTTGTAAGGGCTCTAGCTTTTTAAGGGCGCATGATGACTTTTTAACGTTCGCATTCTTCAGTTCTTTTGGTCCCGCCAAGATTAGTGAGCTGCTAGCCTTTATTAATTTGAATCATCTTTTTGAGGTGGTGGCTTACGTCTCTGCAGGGCTTCTTCATCCCAATTACCTCGCCCTCCAACAATTCGTTGGGAAATTTAAATTTTTACTCGTTCTGCTATTTGAGTATGGGGCGGGACTGGCAAGAGGTTTGGGGTCTTGTCGGCTTTATTTTTAGAAATTTTTTACTTTATTCAGAAAAAAATTACGGGGAGAACTGAGGGACCAACTTGGGTTGCATGTCCTCTACCTTTTTCGTCTATCTGCTGTAAAGAAATTTTTGCTTTTTATGAAATTTGCTGGGCTGAAAGCAAGGTCGGACATCAGGACTGACAGGCCTCCTTGGAACTAAAACAAGTTGGTTGAGGTCAGGGTCCTCTGTTGAGAGGACAGAGGAGATGTCTTTGAGAGACCTGTTGTGTTTTTTGTGTACGTGCATAATAGCGAATTATCATTGAAGCAATCATGAACTTATCTCGATGCTGTCCAGTTGTATGGGGCTAAAGTCTTCGTCCTTGTCGACAATTTTGATCAGCGATCTTGGCACCATCCCTTCGTTGATTGGCTGGCTCGACTTTACCTGTCTGAAAAGCCTTAGAAAGTTTTTCAGGCAGAAATTCTTTTGAAACGGACTGCCTGACTCAATGTCCCAGTGCATTTTGCAATATTAGTAGGTGGTTGATCCGTTGGCTATCAAATACAAATGCAGACTCATGAGCACAACCAAGAAGATCAGGAAAATAGCGCTAAAGAAGATAACGACGATGGTCATCGGGTAGGTCTGAATCCTTGTCAGGAAGGTCCCTTCTCCGTTTATTAGAACCAAAGTGCAGATCGTTATGGTTGTTATTAGGTGGAATCCAAGTGAAAATATGAAACCCACGAAGTACCTATAATTTCTTTTGCCGATGCAAGTGCCCAGCCAGGGACAGTGATGATCGTACTCCTGGACACAGGCATTACAGTCGGGACAGTGGGAAGTGCGAGGGGGCTTGAAAGTGAAGCAAGTTTTGCAGTTCTTGAGTCTGTAGTAGTGGGACTTGATGACCAGGTTGTAGTTGGCGCTGTAAAAGTCATTATTGATGACTTACGATCTCACTGGAACTTTGAGAGTGCTTTAACTCTCGTACTTAGTTATTATCTTTTTTAAGAACCCTGGCTCCGTGCAGCCCACCAGTATCATGAACATTATTGCCAGCAAGTACCCCAAAATGTTCAGCACTATCCCCACCGCCTCGAACCCACACACGCATCTCAGGTGCAATCCGAAATGAAGCAATGAAAGTACGTTGATAGTCATAAACGTCAGGAAAAACTTGGAGGGCTCCGAAATTATGAAGCAAGTGCGGAGTGGGTTTTTAGCAAAATTTTAAATATCAGCCACATCCGCATAAGTCGCCGGCTTAGATTCTTACTCCTGCATTATTCAATTAGAATCACTATTTTTTTTAGAATCGGTACTTAAAGGACTTCCCTTAAAGCACCTCCATCAGAAATTCATCTAGCTATATGCGTCCTTTGAACTGGTTGCGGTTGAGATCGACCAACACCCTCCCGAAGTCAGTGAGCTCGGAAGAGAAAAATCCCATTTTCCAAAAGCCTGGATTTTGCAGCTGGCTGACGTGGACGATGAATTTCTTGGGCTTCCACAAGGCGTTGTAGAATTAGATTTAAACAGTATCGGTGTTTTTGTAAATCCAAATGTTGCTAACGACTCGTCGCGAAAAGATCTGCAGCACCATGAGGCAGACGAGTCCCGTTATCGAGCAGGTCGTGAAGCTGAATAGGTTCCAGGTCGAGAACAAGGGGTTGCTGATCTCCAGGGAGCTGAGCCCTGCATTGAGCACAGAGAAGAGTACGGAGGTCCTGGTGAGGAGTCTGAGGAAGGACTCGCCGTTAAGGTTGTGGTAGAGGTGGGAGCGGCCCTTATCGTCGAAGCCTAAGTAAGCAAATTCTTTGGGCTTTTTTACAATTTTAAAGGATCTTAGTAGTTGTCTGATCATTATAATTCAGCCTCAGCCTCGCTCTTCAGCGACTGCTCCTTCACTCGTCTCCGATGGCCCAGCTATCTCCACAACATTAGCCGCTCCTCGCTCCAACTCCCCCAGAACCAGCACTCCCACATGCACCACGGCTTAAACCTCTACGCTAAAGCTCCCAGTTTCTCTAAAAAAGCGAGCTACCTGACTCTGCTAATGTCCTAACTCCTCAACATAAACTTCTAATCCAGGAAGCTGAGAGTGGCCGAAGGGTAAAGTTACAATTAGTAAAGAATATTCTCCTTGACCATTTGGAGAACCTAGTCCTTAGCCGTCTCAAGCTTCTACAGCTACTTCTTTAGGAAAAACTCTGCTTTCTAAGTGAACTCGACCACCTCAGCGATTCGGCTTGGCTAGCTCATTTTAACTCAATCACAATTTAAGCAGCCGAATCCCTCCCTGCAGGCCTATTCGATTTTTGCCTCCACAGCCAAGTAGTTTGCCTTCGAACTCTACCATCACCCCCACTGCGAACTACAATCTCCTGACTTCCCAAGTGGCAAGACTGATGATCAGTACTCCCTCGTTCTAAGAGATCACCAAAGAATCGGAGTGCTTCCAGTAAGTGATCGAGAGGGGCTCTCTGTTCTGATAGGGCACTACAGGAATAAGATCATATTGATTGGTCGAGAAGAAAATCAATTTGTTAAGTCCGAATTGTCCATACACAAAAACAAGGCCAGAGTGCTAGCCTACCTCTCCAGGCACTTTGCATCCTACCACTCTCCCTGGATACTCAATTTTTGCAATGCTGTCGCTTTTGGCCAGCATGTTCACAGACGTGAGTTTAAGCATATCGAGCACTGTTATCTAACTGATCCACTCCCTTTGCGCATTGAAACCTCCGAATAAAAGCAATCGCTTGGCAATCACGATGGCGCAGTGATGACTCCTGGGCTTGACAAAGCCCTTGCGAGGGAGCACTGTCTCTAAGTGGTTAACGATAGGATTGTAAGTAAGAATCTGGTTGACTGGAATGTACTCCTAATTGACTTTCATTAGTCCTCCAGTGATATAAATTAGTTGATCATCCGAGCAGACTGACTGACCCATCCTCCCTTAGACTTGTATAATTTGCTACCACTACACCTCTTCTCCACGGATAAAGAGCTTGTTCAGATCGCCCAGCAGCTTCCCTGATATTCCGAAACCGTAGTAAACGTAACCGTTGCAAACCACCATCGACTACAATTGTCTGGAGACTGGCCTCCATCCCAAAACTCTCAGTTCGAGGACGTGTGGAGAGATAGGCTGTTTGAGGTGCTAAGTGATCGGCTTCTTGCATTTGGTGACTCTGATTGAGGAGTCAATAGTCCTCGATTACCTCTTTCTCAAAGAGAGCTAGTGCTCGCGGCTTTAGAAAAGCTTTTTAATTTTACGCACGACCAGCCTGTTGGAGCGAAGGACAGAACGCAGCCTCTATTTTTCCGTCGGCTCGTCGTCCAGAGTCAGCATCCTCACTCGTTAGTTTTAAACAGATTTATGAATTCCCGAGTGATGTCTAGGTAGGAAATAGCAGTCCTGCTCCTCAATAAATTTGTGGGGTCCTGGAGTGAGAGGAAGCGGGGGTAAGCAGAGTGCCAGACAGCGCTTAGCGTTGAGGTTGGATTGCATGAACATGAGGCGATATTATGGGTAATTAGAGAAGCGAGGCGTACTAGAGCTGGTAGGTAATCCTGAACACCCCTGGAATGCAGCTGCGCTCTTCAGGGAGCGAAACGCTCTAGTTCTACCACCTGCTTTACACCTCCTAGCAGGAGCTTAACATCGACATCCAGAAATTCACTTAACGCAAGTTTAAAAAGTTGGAGAACGTGGTCTAGCTCAGGGACTTCTACAGGTTCGAGGAAAAAAAAGTCTGCTCCACCAGCTTCAAGGCCGTACTGGTCATGGAGCGGATCTCCAACAAGCTCAGCATGGTCCGCAACCTGTCCGAAGAAAAAGCCCTGATCAGTCTTTACGAGGCTATCCAAGGATTCAAAAATCTGAGTTACTCAGTGGAGGCTTAGGTGATCGGGTTCGAGATCCTGCCGGACATGATTGGCTTCAACTAGGCTGACTCAGTCAAGGTTTGGTGGAACTCTGAGTTCCAACAGCTCAACCCCTAAATCCCAATAAAAGCCCGCAGCTTTTGCCACTAATAATAGCATGTCCTGCAGCTTATTGAGTTCTTCAAGCCTGCTATCCTGCTTCAGGACTACTCCCACAAATTCAAGACCAAAATGGCCCAGGCCAGACGTCCACTCACCTATTTCGCGTTTATGGGGCTGATTGAGGAATACGTGTAGGGCTAGTTCCCGCTGATAACCGACCGATCCTAAAAGCAACCCCTATTGAAGAGCATTCCAGTGGACGCACAATTCGAGGCCAAGATGGATCAACTACTCGGCAATCTCGAATAATAAAAGCCTCCGATAATCTTAACAAGATAAACTTAGCATGCGACTTTCAAAGGTCCCTCGATTTCCGGATACCATCCTAGTTTCTAGAAGAAGAGCATGTCCTCACCGCTTAACTTCATCCCACTGGCGAACTCAGAACTGATAACACGAAAGGTTTTGAAGGCAGGGTGATTATATTCTAATGAACTAAAGCATTTAATAAACACGACAATCCCTACGACGACAACTCGCAGGGATCAGGGACTACACACTAACTCGACGCAAGTCCCGGGACAGGATCATAAAGTCGCTCATGAATAAATACTAATTCCGCCCCCAACCAGCCGAAAAGAAGCAAATACCTCTGCTTTCTTTAACTGCTAAACTCAAAATGAGTTTAAAGCTACCTCCGATCCCCCGCCCCTTCAAGGCCTTCTCTCCCAAAAACCCCTTCCTCAACCTCAAGCAGCAAAACTACAACCCCTTTCTCTCCGAGGAGTATGAGGCCCTGGTTGATAGGACTTAGAACTCCTGTATCGAGGAGCTATCCGCCTGCTACAGGGACAGTCTCGACAAGCTGCAGCTCGAGGTTGACCACATCATTGACTTAAGTCGAAAGATTAAAGCTTGAATTCAAGGCATATGCCACATCTCATCTACTCGAAACACCCCTTCTTTCATTTGCCCCACTCGCAGACTCAGCACCACTCTGTCGCTCCCCTTGAAGCTCATCTATTTCCCTAGGTCCTACTTGCGGAGAAACAGTCCTTTCGATCCTTTTAGGCTGAAATTTGCCGCTTGGCACCTATTGATTACTGCTTGAAGAGTTTCATGTGCGGTAGAAAGAAAGGAGGTATCATACCTGCGTTTGACATAACTCAAAGGCTGTTCGACAAAGACCAACTCGAAATGAAGTGCGGGCGGCTAGAGCGAGTAGATAGCGACATAGTAACTGCATATGGCATTAAGCTTGCGAATTTTGTCGTGATTTTTGAATCGGCTGACCAGTTTTTAAAGATTGATTTCGTGCATTTTTTAGCTGATCTGCTTGAAGAGTTTATAATTTTTGGAGGATATCTGGTTCAAAACCATGAAATAACCTGTTGACGCGTTCAATATCACCAGTCGGTTATTTTCGCCAGGTAGTTCAATCCTGCTGAGATCAGAGCTCTTGGCCTGGTGTTAGAGGACTTGGAGCAGGTTGGGTGCCTAATGGAGAAAACGTTGGGGCTAGTTGATCTTAATGAGCATGTGAAGGGCGTTGTCCATCAATTTAAAAGGGTCCTTAAACCTGACCTAGACTTAAGGCTCAGGGAGGTTTAGCTGTGTTCCACGCTTCTTCCTTTTAATTTAGACGCGGGCCTTCACCGATACCTGCTCGTCCCTCGTTATGTTTTGAAGCTCTCTGATGCACGTCGAGAGGTTCAGAGCCTCCCCTGCTGTAGGCTGTTACACCTTCGAAATTTAGACACGCTCGCTATATTGCTAGGTTAGCAAGGTGCTCAGACGGAAATTGCTCTTGTGGTTTTTAAGGTGGCTTGCTTTCGATTAATGGGAAAGGATCTTTAATTTAGGACGTTCTCGGGAAGTCGAAGGTCTAATTTGGAGGAGGAACGGGTCTTTCTTGTGCTGGACAAGCTCGAACGAAGAGTGGTTGAACTGTTTGGCCAACTGCTTGGCATTGGTCTTTGCGATGGCAGAATAAGGTCGTTTATATTCATTATTCATTATCACTTCTTTTTGGTTTTGGGCTTGCTGGTGAATATTTTGACACCATCGGTTGCAGGAGGTGGTGCCTATTTCTTCTTGCTTATATCTGGAATAGGTTATTGCTGTTCACTGGGCTTGTTATTTGGCTCGACTTGCTTTTCGAAGATTGCGGCCTTCTCGAATATGGTGGAGGTATTTTATTAAACGACTATCACCCGCTTTTTTAACATCTAAGTTCGCATCATCAGCAGGATGACCAACTGCCCGAAATTATTAGCACACCAGTAGAGACTTAGTCCTGCTGGGAAGAAGCACATGACAGGCACGGAGATGAAGGGCATGTACCTGATGAACTTGGCTGTATTGCGGAACACAGTCATGCTAGAATTGCTGATATTCTTCGGCGACAGTGTAATATTATAATAGGAGAGGACGGCGGCTAGGATCGGCAATATGAAATAAGGGTCTGGGATATTAAGAGCCTCCATGTACAGGAACTAGTTCGTTGTCTGAGGGTATATTTAAGGCAGTGAGAAGACGTACCTCAGCGACAGGAACCAGATGATCCCAACTGGCAATTGCAGTAGGTTTGCTACGATTATCCAAGGCTTGTACCCTGCTTTCTTTCGGATTTAAGAGACTTTTTTTTGGGACTAAGAGGCTGCCTGGGCGTTTCCGGCTGAGAAAAATCTCTGCGCATTCTTTTGATGCTTCTGAATTTATGGTTAGAGGGCCTTGAGCCTAAGGGTGGCTATCATGCTCATGATGATCGGATGCGAAAAAATGAATTTGAAGCCGAGACTGATCAATATTAATGAAGTGCCTAAGGACAAACCGTAGTTCTAGACGCAAGAAATTAGTAGCTATCGACTGCCCTCATCGACAAAAGTGTAAAGGTTCCCAGGATTCATTCCCAACAACTTTTAGTAGAGGGGAGGGATGTCCAGTCTGAGCTCCTTGTAGTGCTTCAGGTAGTAAAGTGAGCCGCCTAGGTCATGGATGTGAGACACGAAGTAATATTTTCTGGTGAGTCTGCCCACTGTCCTTATCATAATCTAGATTTTATTTCAAAAAAGCAGCAATTACTTGTGCAGCTTTGTTATGCTGTTCAAGGCGTGGTAGTCTAGAGTCTAGTCGACCTCGCGTGTCTCCTCCCATTGCCGCACAAGAGCCCGTTTCTTGAGCTCAGCCATACTTCTCTGTTTGCCAAAAAGCAGTCCCAAGACCTCTGTGAAGGAGAGTTTCCCTCTGCTTTTAGCGAGAGTTAGCTTGGCCTGACTCTCAATTTATTATGAGGAGATCGAGTCGATTTCGAGATTGATTTTGGTTATCGCTTTAACTAGCTAGGTGTGGGCATTGAAGATGTGATCTCTGAAGTGATTCAAAACCTGTTCCACAGCCAGCAGCTACTGCGCTAGGCTATCCTTCACTCGATTAGGCTGCCGATTCAATTTGAGTTTCTTGGAGGGAGCATACCATTTCTTGATGTTTTTTTCTGTCTCCTACTTAATGACCTGCTGACTAGTCTTTTTTACACGCAGGAGCTTTTGCTCGTTTATCATGATTTGTAAATAAAGTTAGGGGTCTATTTGCTTTTATGGGGCAATCGAATTCAAGGCGTCGCCCATCAGCTACTCCTTCCGGCACTGTTGTTCCAGGTCAAGCTTGCTCATCCTCAGCCTCATTATCAGGTACCTGATGTGTTACTCAGGCAGGCAGCTCACTCCAGTCTATTCTATCTTGCTCTTAAAACTGCCGAAGAGTGAGGTGAATTCCTCATTGGTAATGTTCTCTCTGGCGTAGAGAGTCTCAAGATAGTTATGAAGCTCCTCCTTGTGGGAATTTGTCTCTTCGATTCTAATGAAGTGCTCGTACTCCTTGAAGCAGGCGAGAATGATCCTGTCCTCCTGAAGGAAACTTCGGAGGCTGGCAGTGAACATGGACAACCGGATCTCCAGCACCCTCAGTTCAAATCTTTTCTTTCCTAGTATTAGTAAGGTCTGCTTTGATTGCTAGAGTTCGGAAAAAATATCCTATTCATTGACTTGGTACCCGAGGTAGGCCAGACAGATGAAGTAAGGCAGGAGGCCCTGTCCGAGATATGAGATTCCTCTCCGCAGGTGTATTTTCAAGTAAAGGACCACCGTGGCTTTGATTAATTAGAAGAGCTCAGTATTTCGCTTGACGTGCTTTTCCATCAAATTGAGCAGCAAGTAAGCCTCCCTTTGCTACTCTTCTTTCTGCCTAGAGCGCCTTCTGGTCTATGGATCTGCTCTTTTGAATGCCCTGATGCGCTACTTGACCATCTAGACCTAGGCGATAAGCTTGGCTCTGAGCTGTTCGGTGACTTTGAGATCATTACAGAATTGATGTTCGACCTTGAGACTGTTGATTTTGAAGGCGTACTCCTTTGTGCAAGTCGAGCATGTCTTGAGCACCGTCTTAAGCCCAGAAAAAAGCTTTTTAAGAGTTTCAGGAGTGAGAACTGGCTTGAACGAAAAAACCTCCCCCAAACTCAGCGACTATTTATTGTGGACTGCTCTGTATATTGCAGATAAGTGATCTAACTTCGTCCTGTCCAATTGCTCGACTGCCTGAATCTGCTCTAATTCTGATTTTTCTGACTAAAGTTACGGCTAGGGCTAAACTTTGAAGGAAGGGAGCTTAGCCCTACGCTAAAGCTTGGGCAGTCTTGTCCTTTGGGTGGGAAGGGAGGGAGGAACAACGCCTGTTAAGTGCACTCTTTCGGAGAGACTCCTAGTAAGTTTAATCATTAATTAGAAATGGGACAGGATTGCGACTGTGCAACCTAGGTCAACTACTATGAGAATATTCCGCTTGAGAACAAAAAGTCCTGGCCTTGCGAAACGCCCGAGGCTGTCCGCCACCAGTATTTGCGCATCTTGGCCAGCTTGGTCAATCGTGCGCCCAACCTTTTCCTGAGCGTTCGCAAGACGATCAACTAGTAATGGTAATAACAGCTGAAAATAAACCCGCAGGGCCTGGTGGGCTCCTTGCGCAACCGCAAGGATGGGGAAGTTTATTTCGGTGACACTTAATAATAAACGGATTTCGTAATCCCGAACGCGTTCAAGAAGAACCTCTTCAAGATCTCCTTCGACCCAGAGAGCAAGAAGTACTCCATCCAGGACTTCGGCGTCTCAAAGGGCACCTTTCTCAGGAAGAGGGTCATTGTCCTCTACGACGGCCTTCTCTTCAAAATCGGAAAAATCATGGCCCTTGTAAGAAAGGAGAATGACTGCTTTCACATCTCCTTTCACACCGACCCTGTTGACGGCAAGGTCCTGAGAGTGACCCAATCTGGACTGACGATCGGCAGGGACCCGAACTGCACGATGTGTATCAACGACGAGCGAGTGAGCAAAGTGCACTGCTAGGTGATATTCAAGATCGAATGGGTAGTGGTGGACAAAAGCCGGAACGGCCTCTGGGCGTACGTGAACGAGCCGGTGAGTCTGTAGAGCGGGATGGAGCTGGAGAGTCAAGCCCTCCGTTTCAAAGTTTAAATCATTTGATATATCTTATGGCTAAATTCTAAAGGAAGCACGACCACCCCGATTCCCGCAAGCCCAGGCACCCTCGCCACAACGATCGTCACCGAGGGCCCCGCGACCACCAACACCGGCCCAAGGACAGCGCTCACACTAAGCGCAGGCCCGACAAACCCAGGCCCGAGGAATTTAAGGATATGAAGGAGAAGCTGAACAAGGAGCTGGTTCAATATTGGCTGAAGGGGAAGGAGAGCGAGCAGAACTACAACAAGAAGCTGTTCGACGACCAGCTCAAGAACTACATGCAGCAGGGGTAGTAGAAAAAGAATTGATGACGAATAATGTTAACGGTCTCGTGATGAATATACTGTTGCTCGATTAAGAACAGGAGGCCCGCCCCTTCAAGCAGGCCATCGAGGCCAAGTTCCACGCCAATCCTCGCTCCCTCCTCTACGTCTTTCCCAGGATCTTCGTCTCAGACTTTTAGCATGACCAATAACTCCTTCACCTAGACAACCTCCGCTACTATGACCTGCATTCCCAAAACGCACACTGGCTGCTTTCACATAGAAGAAGTAAATCCGAGAGTTCTCTGGCCAGTGAGATCTGCCAGCTACGTCCAAATTAACAAAACGAGAATCTATGCAACAATATTAGCAGAGTCAACAGATAAGACAAATCAGTTAATCGCTATTAATTGCAGAATCACAGGATGGAGCCTGTCCACCCACTCAACCTGCCCAAACGCTAAAATTAAATTAAACCTCTCTCCCATATAGGCACCTCCAGGCAGGCCCTTAAGGAGCTGCAGACCATTCTTGGCCATACGCAGGGAACTCGAGCTCTCAAAAACCTTATGGGCAAGAACGAGAAGGCGTCAGACCTGTTCAACCGGACAACCCGGCTGGACTTCAAATAATTAAAGTAGTAGAAAGCGATATTTTCGCAGACGTGCAAACTGAACTTCAAAGAACTGCGGAACGGGACAGGGAGCCGACCTCAGTAGGTCAGCAAGAATTTATTCACCAATATACTCAAGCAGCAGAAAATAATTCGTTGATTTTAAATATCAGTAATAGTGAGCCATCTGAATTTCCTTGGGCTTGAACCCTGCCTTCTCGTAGAACCCTTGGTTCTGTTGGCTGCAGTCCAGGATTGCCTTGTAGCACCCCTGTCTCTTCCCCTCTTCCTTCAGCAGGTTCAAGATCTTTAAACCCAAGTGCCGGCCACGGTAATGCTCGTCGACTACCACGTCCTCGATGTGGGCTACCTTGCCTAGTTCCCGAATGAATTTCTTCTCAACGAAGATGGAGCCAGTTGCGACAATCTTCTTAGTGGCATTGTCCTAAAGTACAAAGATGTGATAGTCAGTATGAAGATCCCTCAACCTGCGCTAAAAGTCCTAAAATTGCACGTGTCCGACAAGGGTGAGCTGTGCAAGTAGTGCGAAGTAGCCCTTGTAGTAGTCGTCTGCGGCCAGCTTCCTGAGAGTGAATTATTATTCCATTTGTGCGTTACTTATTATATTATATTCATATTTTTAACTTCAAAAGATAAGACACTTCGATCCGCTCTCACGCACCTTCACAGGCGGGCTCCTATCCTTCCCCAGCACCACCTACACTTGGCTCACCACTGCTCGGTGGTCGCTCCCCAGTCCTGGGCTCATCCCGTAACTCATCTGTCGCAACAGTCTGCTCTCCTTCAGGAATATGCGATCCGTCCAGCTGGGCACCCGGGAGGGCTCATAGGTTTGATCCCTGAGGGACATCTTGTAAGAAGGGGGAAATGTGACTCTACCCTCGAAATAGCCCTGTCTTTTGAGTATATTGAAGAACCTCTGGGTTTAATCATGCGAAAGTAGGTGTGTGTACATTTTATTTTGCAGCGAGGAGGCTGCGTCCTCAAGCGATAGGTCTACTCTGAAATTGAAATCCCCCATGACAACTCGCAAGTCGACTTCGCTGTCAACCTGCTGGATGATGTTTTACATCTGCTCCATCCGAGTATTGTAAGCCTTTTCGCCGTGCTGAAGGTGCACATTTAATATGGAAAAACTCTTATCGCCGATGCCAATGACAATCTAAACGCCTCCTTTGTTGCCTGAACACCCATAGCAGCCCACTTTTTTACTCATCGTCGACAAGATTCTTACCTTCCCAGTCAAGTCTTTATTAATGAAGGCAATTGTATGTAGGCCTTGCAAAACCTTGCTCTACAGTGCCACCATGTTGCATACTTTCAAGTGTTGGCACAGCATTTCCTCCCACACTTACTTCCCTTCGCAAAAGAATGACATCAGCAATGACCTCTGGCATTACTGTGTGCAGATTATTACAATGTCTGCTTTTAGGTCGATCGGAATGACCTGCTCGAGCTAACCAACAGGCGGGACTGAGCCCATCAGATTCCATGTGACAAGATAGATGCGATAAGCCTCAGAGTCAGACCAGGGGAGTAAGGAGAGGGCTGGGCGCTGCCTCCAGTTCTTCATGGCGATGTTAGTGCGGGCCAATTCTTCCTCAGAGTACTTGGACATCTCGTTTTTAGAATATAACTACATTAATTATAACCTGGATGGACAAATTCCTCTACCAGTACTGGCCCGGCAAGAGCAGGTTTCTCTGCCGTGCACTCTGTCGACTCGGCCCCCTCCACGACTTCTTCCCCAACTGCTACCTTCACTCCTCTTTGCTCCTCCCCCTGGTATTACTCCATGTATTCTGCTCCAGCACGCTTTGGGCCAAAGCCTCTCCTGCTATCCCAATAATCCTGACCTTACTCTACTTCTCGACGGAGGTCTTCATAATGCTGACCACACTAACAGACCCTGGCATAATTCCCCCCAAGAAGTTCCTCGAGCTCATGGTCAAGCGGAATTAGGTGGAGTTGGACCGAGCCAGACCCTATCTGTAAAATGACCCTGCAATAAAGTCGACTTTTTGCACCACTTGTAAAATCTACCGGCCTGAGCGGAGCAGCCACTGCAGAGACTGTGACCACTGCGTGTAGGTGTACGACCATCATTGCCCATTCGTGAACGCCTGCGTGGGTAAACGGAACTATCAGTATTTCGTGGCATTCTTGGGACTGCTAAACGTGTACATCCTCAGCTACATCGCCTCGATCATTATTTATTTCATTGTGTTCCTTAGCCAAAAAATAGACTAGAATGCGCTAAGAATTATTGTGATCGTCGTGTCCTCCATCTTCGGCATAATCGCCCTGGTCATGCTTGGCTTCTGCGGGGTGCACATCTGCCTCGCCTTTTGCAATAGGACCACACGCTAGTTCATCAAAGGACTCAACTTCGGCTAGCAGAAAGGTGTTAATTGGGGTGCTAAAGATCCCGTAATGGTTAATTTCAGCTTGCCAATAACGGATGAGGAGGAAACTGAGCTTAACAGAAAGCAAGATTCCTTGGAGGAATTGACAGTTTGATATGCAAATAATATGAAATGCCTGCCGAGCCTCCAGTTCATCAGTTCCAGCAAGCTGCTCCCCAAATTCGTGTAGCACCTTAAGAAGTACAGTCTGGCTTCCAATTAGGATCTCCTTTCCAAAGAAATTTAAAGTGTTTCCAGGGAGTTGCAGACCCAGAAACTCACTTTGATCTCGTCCCTTCATGACAAGGAACACACCATTTGTACTTTGAAATAGCAACTTGAGTTCATTGGCCAGCAACTAGAACTCAGTGAGCAGAGTAATTCTGAGCTGCAAGCCCTACTCCATCAAAAATATATTGAGAATAGCAACCTGCAATAAGCCACACAAAAATCTCACTCGATAATCTAGCAGCTTCGGAACAAAGTGCAATAGAAAGACGCCTTGATCTAAAAGCAGAGACAATAGTTGTAGAATCTGGCAGCCAAAATCAAGGTGCAGCAGCTCTAACTCTAATAACGTAAACGCGCTAAGGATTCCCGAGTAAAGGAGTTCGAGGTTAAGAACCTAACTCTCCAGGAAGAGAAAGAAGAACTTAGCAAGAAGCTGACCCTCTGCTAGGCTTAATCCCTTAAATTGAAGAATACTCTCAACTAAGAAAAAAAAAACAGACTTATTAGCCAGACAAAACTAGTGCAGCTGCAGAGAGATCGATCCCACTCCAAGGAAACTCCTGTCAAGTCCTACGATGCGCCTGTCCCCTCCCCAAGAAAAAAGGAACTGTAGAAGGAGCTGAGGAAAGTCCTGGAGACCAGGCCAATCACAGCCAGCCTGATAAAGCGCAAATGTGAGCTGGAAAGAGAGATTGCCTTAATCCTTAATTGAATAGCTCAGAATAAATTACTGCCTGGCCCTACTTAGTTGTTGTCAAACCGTTACGGAACTTTCTTCAGTCGTTCAATGTTTTTTATGATTAGCTCCTTGTAGCTGTTCTCGATCCGGTGCTTTAGTTTTAGAGCCAGCTGCTACTTCCGTCTTCGTAGGAACTACTCCTCAGCTTTCGTAACCTTATAGGACTGCTCTGTTTTGCCCTCCTTGGCGATGTCCTGCTTAGTCGGGACATCCATCACTGTGTCATCCTTATCATTGTCGTGGCCCTCAGCCTTCTTCTCTGAGTGTTCTTGCTTGTGTTTGGTGATGCGATGAGGATTAGCGGACCTGCTTTAGGGAGGTTTGAATGCTAGTGTTTTGGTCATGAAATTAATTGTTCTGCTTAAGTCATCCGAACACGAATAGCTAGACCGCTTCGTGCAGCTTGGAGGCAACGGCTTCGCTCTCTTCGAGTCCGACCCCCTCCTCTAACTCTTCCCCGTCCCCTTGGAAAAGTATTCATCATCCTCTACCTCGCTCGATGACTAGGAAAAATTTATAGATTTGCTGCGGCCGGCCAAGTCCATAAAAGAAAGTAGCTTCGGTTGCCAGATTAAGCTAATTTCTGAGCGACCACTGTAGTTCGCAGAGCCGTTTAGCTCGTGGTAGAGACAGCTAGGAGAAGGTCACTAGCTGACTGTGATATAGTCCCCCTCCTCTGAGTAGGATTTGAGATTGCTATAGCTTTTCGCATCTCACTAAGGTATCATCATCTACCCTTGGGAGTGTTCCATTGACACTGATGTGCTTTTGCCCCAGACTTATCTGTTTGACAGAGGCAAGAGGCACGACAAGAAGCTCAAAGGGGCAGTTGCCTACGCACTCATCCAGCAATTCACTCGCAAAGACTCATTGAACTCCCTGCTGTAACTAAAAGAAAAACCGAACAAGGCAGCCTATAGGGTGATTCTGCTGCAGCACCTGCTGACAGGCACATTGTACGAACTGGGCAGATGTCCCAAGTTTGGATCATGAATTTATGTAAGCAATTATTGAACTAAGAGCACAATTCGCTGCAGTCCGAGTGCAGACCAGCGTTGCTATTTAGTAATCCCGACTGATATCCTGCCTGCTGCAGGACTCCAAGTAATCAGTCGTCGAGCTGGACATCACTCCCGAGAGCCTGATCTTGCTGGGCAAATACCTTGTGCTCAGATAGCTGACTCCCGACCCTATCAACTTCTAGAAGCCAGTAAGCAACTAGACTATAATAGCTATTCCCTCAGCTTTGTAGTAATTTGTGGGCTCATTAAGTCTGGCGTAATATTTTACCCTGACAAGGGTCTCAGAATACCTCGAGATGCGCCAGCTTAAGACCCTCTGCCTGGGGAGACTGGCCCTCCAAATCGTGAAAACCCTTCCTAAGAAGAAGATTTACTCGAAAGAGAGCCTGGCGAGGCTCAGAGAGATGGGTGAATTCAGCTAGTCTGAATTAAAACTAAATGCCTGAAGCAGTTTATTACCCTTTTTATCTGTCTAACTTCTGGCTTCGTGTCCTCAAACTGCGACACCCTATTGCCATCTCCTTCCAGCTGCCCCTCCCCTCCTAGCATCCCATCTTTGAACGATAACGACCTTCCATCGCCCTCCTCTCCAGATAGCTCGAATAACACAACAGCAAACTCAAGGAGTACTTCAAGTCAGTATAGCTTATCGTGCTGGATGAGCTTGATGAAAAAGTAAAAATAGTGGAAAGCACAGCCCCTCGGTACTTAAGCGAAATAGAAGGGGCCATACTCCACACTCAGCGCTAATGGCTTAACTCCAGACTCCAAGTTACTCTCTACACTGACAAACCTGATGCATAAATACTAGCATTACAATTCAAAAATCTTTAGATCCACAGTCTGCCCAAAATGCTCATGCTCAGTGTCGAGGTCTGGACCGAGCCCTCACAACCCTCCGAGTTTTAAGTTAAATACATAAGTTCTGAGGAGATTGGAGCGCAGCTGTTTGGAGCCCGAACCGAAGTGTCCCTGCGCTGCACCGAACTTGTCTTCAATAAGATTAAGGACCAACTGCCTATGGGCATTTAATTCAAGCTGTATGTAGTGAAATTTAGCAAGCTGCTCCATCTCTTTGCTTAGCTACCCGCATACCTGATGGTATTCCTGCAGTTCATGTACCCCGACTGCCAGCTTATCATGCAGAAAAACCTGAAGTTCAAGATCAGCAAAGGTCAGAGGCTGCCGTGCGTGCTGGTGGCTCCCGAAAGTTGGCTGGAGCAGATAGTGGATTCAGCGAACAAGGTCGACTTACGCATAATAGATTCAATTTCAGTGTAAAGTCTGTAAAAGCTTTACGAGTATCGACTGAGTCATGCTAAGGTGTTTTTCTTGATCAAAAGAGACTTTATCCTCCAGACTTAGTGCAACCTCATCAACCAGCACTTCAAGGATTGGATCCCACTCCGCCAGTTCAAGGACAATTCGTCTGGACTGACGATTGTGATCGAAGAAGAAAGGCTGGAGTGGGCCATGAAAACTTACAAAGGACAGTTGTTTGCAAGTTTAGAGAGCCTCGGGAAGAAAGTAATCCAGATATATAAGGACACATAGGCTGACGGCCAAAAAGGAGAGAAGATCAGCAGTCCCGACTAGATCCGATCGAACAGCCTGCTGATTATCGACGGACAGTATTTGGATGAGCTGGCTGACTGCAACAAGGCACTTGTTTAACTCAGGATCGTGAGGTCGATTACAGCTGTGGTCCTCTATTCCGAAAGATACTACGAGAGCTTCGAAAAGAAGGTGGAAAAGTTTTGCAAGGTCAACAGACATCTCTTCAGGAAGACCCGAAGCAACGAGATCCTTCAGGAGTTCAATCTGAGGTACGACCTTATCGTCTACCACGACCTAAAAGACCGACCTCAACTCCTTCCGCTCAACTACAGGCTTTAGCAGATCCCTTACCCGCAGAACAAACTCATACTCACCACTATCGGCCTGCATATCAAGTCTGTCAAGGCTGTCCATATGGATTAGTTCTCATCGCTAATCGAGCCCTTCAAATAGACTCTGATTGTATGCACTCCTTAGAACGTAGAATAGGTGGTGAATATTGTTCAGCAAAGCGATAGTCTGTATACGCACGTGATCACTTACGACCAAATCAGCCTTGGTCTTTCAGACTGCTATCTGAAATATTCCGTGCAAGTATACTTGAAGTCCTTCTCAAACCCTTAGCATTACTTTTTGGTAGGCACTCTGCTAATCTAAGAGACTCTACTCGACAAAAGCAAGTCTTATTTCTATGCAGCTGACGTCAGCTAGCTTGTCGGCCAGCCCGGAGTCAATGATAACTAAGTCGCTCTCTTTCTCTGCTAATCAACTAAGCTATCCGACCTGAGATAACTAATAGGCCCTTTCAAAAACAAGCAGGTAGTGCAATTCAACTCAACAAACTACAAACCGCAAGTATTGGTGTCGAGGTAGCTGATGGACAATGTGAACGAAAAGGTGAAAAAGGAGGCTGATTGCTTAGTGACAAGCAGAGAAAGTTTAACGCCCAGTAGAATTACATATTCGGGCAGCCTCGACGCCCAATCCATCTGCTTGAAGAATCTCTATATTCGGCCCAATCCCTTGAATTTAAAGGGCTGCACAAATGATGAGTAGTAGCCCACTGCCTCATAGAGAGTCACTACCAAGCTTGACTTGAAAATCAGGAGGCAGCCCCAAAACGCAGCGAGTAGTATTTAGCCCTCAAACAAACAGAAAAGCGGCAAAGTCAAATTCCCAAGCAAAGCAAAACAGGAAAATTAGACCAAATAGCCAAATCAGTCAGGAGTATCGACCTAGCGCAAAACCACTCAAATGATGCCTGTTAAAAGGAGGCTTATCGAGCTCGTACATTAAATTAGTGTTGGCCACAAAACTGCTCGGCCTCTTTAGTCCCCAAAATCCCCGCTCGAACCCCTCCTAGATAAGAGCATCTTGAAACGCGCACTATCGCACTAGAGTCTTCCGAGGACCCGAAAACCACAGCAAGCCTACATGCGAGTCATTTACTTCAGGCAAGAATCATGCTGCTCTCTCTACTCGCTTGCTGAGCAGTGCCAAGTAATCCTCAGGAAGCTATACACTTTCAAAGAGCTGAGGGCTAGCTTGCAATGCGGATTAAATACCTGCATCGTGACTAATCCTCAGGGTTATTTATCAATCAGAACTCTAAACAACCTGCCTCAAATTTACGTGGTTGGCTAGACTGCGTTGGCAGCGATTAAGAGTCAAAAGGTCATTGTTTGCAAAGACTCCGCCTAATTCGCTTAAACTATTAAAAGTTCCCTTATAGAAAAGTCCTCTAGCACCCTCCTCAAAGAACCCTCTGCTAAGTTCAGCAATTTGAGAGTTTTTGGCTCCTTTGATCACCTGGAGTTCCGGCCTTTGCTGGCCGAGCTCGACTTGAGGGGAATAAGCTACTCAGAGGAGTCGAGTGGAGATAGCCTTCACATCATCGGCTGCTAATAACTTTCCAAAATGAGAGAATAAGGTGGCTGGATCTGCCTGCACCCTTAGCCTAAGTAGGTCTCCTAGTCCTTCGACCACAGTTAAAACTTTTATTTGGCTTCGAATGATATTTATCTGATAGCTCAAAAAGTGAATGAATGGATGAAACATCCAGCAGGATAGGAGTCCCCGGCAAGCATAAAGTGTAAAAGTAAAGTGCAATGGCTGAGAAGGCCTTCAGACAGGTTTGAAAGATATGTGTTCCTTTAGATGAATGTCTCGCCCACCATGGTCACCTCCACCTGTATCCGTGTCGAGGAGTTGCTACTATCTAAAGCTAGGACAAGTAAAAATACGTTGTTATTTATAAAAGAATAGCACTTAGCACTACTGCAAAAAATTATAAGATCAGCAAAATAATCCACGATTGCAGTCGTAGGTGGAGGCGTTAGCTTGTGCAATTAGTTGCCATAATAGGTAATTGCAGTGTGCAGACGTCCTGAGGACCTAATGCTTGAATTGGAAGGAGAGCATTCTGAGACTGACTACAGCTAAATCATCCTTTATAATTTCAATAAAAAGTAATATAAATTTGCTGTTTAAATATTTAAAAAAAATAAAATTACTCTCATTAGGAGCACCGACAGGCTAACACTCGCCCTACACAACACCGCACTTGTAATCTGCAACGAAAATTGTGAACGGGCAGTCTGCGGGGCTGCCCAGGGCCTTGGTCTGGACAGAAAAAATTTGTTGATCTTAAGCAAAACAAAGAAGGCCTAGCATCTTTACACACTAATTTTGTAAAATTTAGTTGAGGTGAAATAATTGATAAAAATAAAAGAGGTGGCAGACTCTAGAAGTATCGGTAAAACGTAAAGGGGACAAGAGGTCAAGGGCGAGAAGAGGAAGTGCGAGGAGGAGATGGAGGAGATTGTGGGCAGATATCCTCTAGAAAAGCTGCGGACTGGATTGAGATTAAGGGATTGATTTAATATTCTTTATGGGAAATTAAATTTGTTTTTGCATACAGAAAAATTACAAGATGTTTCCATTATCACCAGAACATTCATTGTACAGGAGGGATAGCTTTACGCTGAGATACACGCCACCACCGATTCCGTTGTCATTCCCAAACTCAGTCTCCAATAGGTCACTCTCCGTCTAAGCCGGTTGTACAACAAATTCAGAGTCAGCAACGAAAGCAATCAAGAGCAGGTCTGGAAAAAAATCGATAAGAGCAGTAAACCTTACAAATTGAGTTAGGGGTGCAGGATAAAGCTCTTCGGCTAGAAAATCCTGGAGGTAAAGAAGATTAGAGTTTAGCCGGAACGAGCAAAGTACCTTGTTTATTAATAGAGCGAAATGATGTGTAAATTCTGCCTGAAGGAGAAGCAGGCGTTCTACGACCCACTGGTCCAGACGTGCTCGTGCACGGGGGGCGAGGAGAAGGTCCACCTGCAGTGCTTCAGGAGGTGGGTCGCTTCTAAAAATATTTATTTCAGTAGAAATAATCTGTAGTTGGTTTATCAAATTCCCAGGATCACCTGCTCCATCTGCCGCGAGACCGTCCCCTTCGAGCTGCAGGTCCGCGACTAGATTCAGGAGCTCTACTCTCTCCCCTCACTCAAGGCGCCTAACCTTGTCATTCGATAGCACTCTCCTTTCTCCCCCTTCTAAACCTGTTCCGAGGACACGCTGCTCCTGCACATTGTATAGTTCGGTGGGCAGAGCGATCGGACGATAGGCAGCTCTTAAAACTCAAGCATTTTTATTTATTCTTAATCGAGCAGCTTAAACTAATGCTCAATTAGTTACAGTAACTAATAATTCTACTTAATGGATGTCCGAGAGTCAGTTCTAGTGCAGGATGAACCGGGGTTGGTAGTGGTTTCGCCAGAGGAGACAGCCGAGCTGCTGGTGCAGGAGAGGAGGATCTTCTGCAAGGTGCAAGAGAGGGTTTAAATTTGAAATTATATTATAGTTCATTGAATCAAGGCAGATGGAAGACGACGATTATAATATTGACGAGGAGTTCAGGGACTTCAAGGAGAATTCGAGCAGGGCCAGCTCTCTGCGCAAGACCAAGGAGGTCATCGTCCCCGCCTTCGTCCATGAGGAGGTCAAGGACACCTTTACGGGCTTTAGTCAGCTTAATGATCTATTGATCGGTGATTAGCTTAAAGAAGTTTTCGATTTCATCGACTCGAACAAGGATGGACTGATCACCAAGGACTAAATCGCCTTCTTCTTGAACTTCCTGAACATGGAGGCCACTCCTGCTGAAATCGACTAGATGCTTGACATTTGCGACCCTAAAATTCATGGCAAACCAGACTTCGAGGCCTTCCAGAACATGCTCAAAAGTGTATTTCCGCTGGCGCACAGCATGATCCCGACATAGCAGCTGAAATCTACGAAGCATGCAGTGTAAAACATCTGCGAGAATAACGAGGTGGAAATAATCCTGACTAAGGAGGACGAAAGTCTGCAGGACCAATAAAAGATCATCACTGACATTGTCTACAAGCTCAAAAATAGGAAATAGGATGAGCTTTCTTAGCTTCAAGAGTAGCAGCCCCCAAAAAAGGAAACTAAGACCATCCTCCCTCTCCATGCTTTCAAAAAGACCAAGTCCAACAGAACCTCCGACTCTCTTCGCCTCCTCAAAAAAAAATTCATGCTCTTTTATGAGGAGTTTCTTGACCTAGATCGACTCTTCTTTATGATCGAGACTGCCAAACCACGACTGTCTTAAATGCTCAAGCCGAAATAAGTCAGCGAGCTGTTTTGCAAAAAACATTACTCGGTTAAGCCGAAGGAGGTTTAAAGTCTAGCCTAGGCCTTCTTAGTACCCTCGGAGTAGCTCGTCAATCTCAAGGAGTTTCTGGCTTGCTTCATAGGAGTCGCTGGCCTTGATAGCACAAAAAAATTATCTCTGGGCTTGTAGTTGCTTGGGAGGACGATATTATTTGAGGAGTTGAACCAGCTGATCGCATGGCTGATGTTCTCCGTGGAGAGTCCTCTCCAAAGCAAGCTGAAGATGATATACCGGCGGAAGTTGTTGGGTGAGAGAGTGGAGAAATAGAAGATCCTGGAGTTGTTTGATTAATACAGCGGCACTCTCATTGTGTGACTATTTAAGAATTTGATTGATCATGCCCCGTAGGAGTAGAAACCGCAAGCAGAGGGCTGACGACTCCCCTCCCAAGGTCTTAAAGGAGGACCTAATCTCCTAAGCCTTGCAGTTCCACGCACTCTACTCGCAGCTGCCTTTCCACAGAACTGACTAAAATCCATTTTGTTACTTGTTGGAGAGAAAATGGTTCAAGGACTGGAGAGAATACAGCGGTTACTAAACCGTAGTCAACCAAAACTAATAAAAAACAGCAAAAATAGGCCAGAAGCACCCTGGAATCATGAATAAGGAGCTCATAGACAGCAAGGCCGAGCTCTTCGAGTTCCCTCCTGAGATGCCTGATTTCAGCTACCTGAATCTGAAGTTAAGCGACAAGGTGGACGCCGATTAGGAATGCATCAAGCTTGACGAGGCCTGCTGGCAATTTTTTAAGGAACGCTATTAGGGCCAGTAGGTTAAAAGGCCAGTAAGTTACAGCGTGAGAGGGAAGGGGTTCCGGCCATAGTTCGACTGCGATTTGCACAGTTTCTACATACTAGTGCCAGTCAAGTCCAAGCTTCAAGATATGAGGAAGATTGACTAAAAAACTTTCTAAGAAGACAGCGAGAGCTACTTAAATCACAAGAAGATACAAGTGCCGCACCACTGGACAACTGAGCATCTTACAGACGCACTTCGTCAGCTCTGTTTCCATTACGGATCAGAACTCAACGCTCTGTGGAAGTTCGATAACTTCATGCTCTTCAGGTAAATAAGGGAGGCTGTTTACCAAACTTACACGAAAGGAGGGCAGCAGGGACTGCACGCCACACGGCTGGATGAAAAGCAATTCGACCAACTGAAGTTGAAATACTTCCTCAAGGAGGCCTATCTTGTATTCGCTTAAATTGAATTGGAGGGAAAGGCTGA
Source organism: Craspedacusta sowerbii (assembly GCA_003687565.2). Taxonomy (NCBI): domain Eukaryota; kingdom Metazoa; phylum Cnidaria; class Hydrozoa; order Limnomedusae; family Olindiidae; genus Craspedacusta; species Craspedacusta sowerbii. Next base: position 31,266 of record QQSS02228159.1, on the reverse strand, counting down.
CCTGCACAGAGTTGAAGTGCTATAGGAGCCAGAAGGCTACTGCTAATCCTGCTTCGAAATAAAAAAGCTGCCTTTCACCTGTCAGTGCGCCAGGCCTTACTACTGCTCCCTGAAGTGTCTTCATGATGATCGCGCCTTTCATAACAGGCTATGCTAGCAAGCCTACGAAAGCGATGAGGAGGAAATTTAGTGGAAATCGAGTAGGCCGCAAAGTACGCTTCTTAATCTTGGGAATACATGCTACATGAATTCGGCACTGCAGGCTCTCTGCGGGGCTGAGTAGCTGGTTGAATATTTGAGCTATTAAAAATACAAAGAAGAGACAAAAGAAGAGTCAGTATTCTTGTAAAAAGCGAGCCGGCTCTTCAGACAAGTGAGGGGCAATACCTACTGCGAACCGTATTCCTTCAAAAGCGCCTTTGAAAGGAACTGCCTTCAATTCAAAGGCTACCTGCAGCATGACTGCTGCGATTTCATTAACTACTTTTTAGCTAGCTTGAATGAATAGATTGCCCCTGACAAGGCTGCTTGCCAGCTGGTACTATCTTCCTTTACAGGCAAGTTCACTTCGAAGATAGCCTGCCCCGTGTGCAAGTATGAAAATTCATCTGAGGAGTCCTTCACTATCCTACCACTGCCGATCAGATAGAAGAGCTTGTCCAGATCAGTGCGAATCGTGGTAGTGCAGGGACTGGCCTACAAATTCATAAGAGTGTAAAATCCGAGCGAGATGTCAAGCTGGGAAAAACTAGGGTAGCTGAGCGGAGTGGAGCAGAGCTGGATTTCGATTGGAAAATAGCGAGGCGATTTAGCACTCATAAACCCGTAATAATAAAAGCTGAGAGAGGTAATACTTCGAGCTGCTTAGAACAAGCTTGACGTAATTGTCCAGCAAGGGCGGCCTGACTACGAGCACAATGTCCAAATCTAATACGAATTTAGGACCGAGCTGGCAGGGCAGGTTTCCTACCTCTCATTCGCATTCAACAGGTTTACCGCCGTCAACCCCGAGGATTCCATTGCAGATCTGCTGCTTAATCTGCTGATCGACCACGACCCAGCAGTTGGTTAGATGCTGCTCCTCAGAATGTAAGAGCTTAGGGCTAAAAAAATCAATTTTCTCGAGCTAAAGGACTAAGAAAAGTCATAGCTTAATAAAAGCTTATATGAGATCACCAGTAAGGCAGCCATTCAGCTAATCCTTCTGCCACAGAAATCCACCAAGAGAAATTGCAGGTTTTGTGACAAACGCAATTGCAAGCGCTGCTTAATGAGACCTGACTTGTTTGCCAACGCTCGGTAAGCACTTGATACGGAGCACTGCTTCTACAAAATCTGTGTGCGGTATGGAAAGCAGCCGGCATGGTACAACTCGGAGCAGAGGCAGAATTAAAAATAGCAGATGATAAAGCTTTAAAACTGTATAAGCCAGTTCTCAGAGCCAGAGATCTTAGACGAGTAGAACGCGTGGTACTGTTAACAGTGTTAGGACATGCGGCTAGCTTAAAAGACATTGGTAGTGGCCGAAGGTCCCAAATACCTTATCATTCAGCTTAAAAGGTTTAGGACTTAGGCCAAAAGGAAATTAAAGAACTGCTAGCCTGTAGCTTATCAGGAGTAGCTCTTTTTTGCAGGGCGCAACTACTCCCTGGTCGCAGTCATCATCCACTAGGGCTCCTTAGAAGCAGGCCATTACTGGGCACTCCGGGTCTCGGAGAAAGGCTGGCAGCGTTGGTAGGACTAATCTGTCTCAGAGGCGAAAAGCTGCTGGTCGAGTGGAGCCTACGTACTTCTTTACAGCCTTAAATGAAAATATGAATAGTCACCCAAATTTTAGTACATAAACTCTCCGGGCAACTTGCTGGGTCCTGCCTCCGAACACTACCATCTCGTATTCACTCAGTTTCTAAGTGGCGTGGTCCCATCGCTCTCGAGGAGCTTAGCCAGTGATCTCTGGTTTGCTCCACTCTTCGTTTTTCGGGTTGAATAAGAAGACGTCTTTGAAAATCTATTTTTTAAAGCCTTTTCCGCCAAAGATGACCAAAAATTGGCCTAGCTGCTGCATAGAATGGCCGTAACGAGGTGACGGGGCTTGTCCATTTCCTTTGATTGAAAACCATTCAGGTTCATCGAGGTTGAGCCTCCACATGTCATTAAAAATATTGGTTCGGTGTGAGACTTCACAGCCGCCAAATACAAACATGTGGTTGTTGAGGAGAGCGGCTGAGTGCGACTTGCGGCCGGTGGGCTTCTAGCCGAGGATGAAAGGCTTGTCCCAGATTAGCGTTTCCAGGTCGAGCACATAAACATCGTTGTAATTCTAATAATATTCCATGTCGCCGTGGCAATAGTACCCCCCGAAAATGATCAGTCGGTTCCCGAGCACCAGACAAGAAAAGTTCTCCCTGGAAGTAGGGCATTAGCCTTTGACCTAGCTGGTGGTCCACTCCTTGGAGATAGTGTTGAAAGTAAGATAGTCTTGCAGATAGTGATCTCGGTCGACTCCACTAAAGAAAAGGATTTTGTTACCGTATTTAGCAGAGCCGTGGAAGGCCCTGGGATTACCCTCAGTTGAAATGGAGAACAGCTCAGAGGTTCTCGGATTGAACTTGAAGAGGACATTTGAAATTTGGCCGCCTTGATTCCCTCCAAAAATATAGAGAAATTAGCCGATGTGGGTGACGGAGTGTCCATAGATTTGGCTTGTGCTGGGGATGGGGATGTCCGACCAGCACATGCGATTGAAGTTAGGACATTTCAACTTTTCCAGGGGCTTTACAAATATCAGGTTATTGTAGCTGCCGAATCCATCTTTGCAGTGATGGAATTGCTCATCATAGAGGTAGACCTACCCAAGTTTTAGCTTGTACTCATAGGGCTTGCCGGGTTAGAGAGCCAGTCTAACGAAGCACTAATCTTTTTTTAGCAGGTTGTGGTGCTTCCGAGTCATTTTGACTGGATCTTTCCAACAATCCCAAGAGCCGACGACCTCAAGATAATCACAGACAATGTGACTGGTAATTTTGGTGGTTCCGTCTTCCTAGCACTCGACCAAAGCGGTCTTGGGGTACACTTGTACATAATTATTAAACCCGCTGACCTAGTTAGTGCATTTCGGGCTACTCTCGTCGCACTTCCAAATCCCATCCACAATGTATTTGTACTAGTGCCGTCCCGGCCAGAGGTGCATCTCCAGCTCAAAATTACCAGATTTCTGAAAGAGCTCATCCTTCCGCTGCCATGACGACCAGCTGCCTACCAAAAATACACTGGAGGCTTTGTGGGCCTCGATGTGGAAGCGGATGGCCTCAGTAGCACAGACCTGGGACCTATCGTGCTTATTGCCACAAACCTAGCAGCGAATGAACTGGTTTTCCTGTTTGGCTTACATAATATGTATAATGAATAATTGAATGTGATGAAATCCCGCTGTTAGACTGAATGTCAGTACGCGGGGCCTCTGATGCTAAGTGTATAAGTGCCTGACAAAAGATGCCGTCAAAAAAGGATAAATTGGAGTAGGAGTGGTAGAGTGAAGGTGGTTAATTATTATGTTAAGGATTCTGAGATTCAACATTAATTCTTTTATCAACATGGCAAAAACACATAAAAGGGATAGAATCCTCAACCTTTAAGGCGAACAGCAATTGCGCTGGAAAGATCGACATGCACACCTCTCCCGTCCCGATCCACTCCTCCCCAAGTACTTCATCACTTTCCCCTATCCTTACATGAATGGAACTCTACACCTAGGACATGTCTTCACACTTACTAAGTGTGATTTCATCGCTAGGGCTAAAAGGCTACAAGGTGTCAACGCATTCTTTCCTTTCGCCTTCCACGTGACGGGAATGCCGATCTGCGCTGCCGCCTAAAAATTGAAGAACGAGTTTCTGACTTACGGTTGCCCCCCAGTCTTCACCCCGTAGGCCATCCAAAAGTCCAAAAATGAGAAAAAAGAATTCCAGTATAACATAATGCTCTCGCTTGGAGTGCCAGCATAGGAGATCGAGGCCTTCAAGGACCCCGTGCACTGGGTCAAATACTTCCCTGAAAAGTGCCAGCAGGACCTAATCAAGCTAGGAGTTTCTGTTGACTTCAGACGCTCTTTCTATACAACGTATCTTAACCCCTACTATGACAGCTTTATAAGATGGCAATTCAGCCATCTAAAGTAGAGCGGGTGCATTAAATTCGGGAAAAGGCCGTCAGTGTTCAGTCCTAAGGAGGATCAGATCTGCGCTGACCACGACCGCTCTGAAGGCGAGGGAGTCACGCCTCAATAATATACTCTCATCAAACTTAAACTGCTCTAATTCCCTGGTAAACTGAAAGCACTATAAGGCAGAGCCGTGTTCCTGGTGGCTGCCACTCTTCGACCATAGACAATGTACGGCCAGACTAACCTTTACATCCTCCCTACAGGAAAGTACGGCGCCTTCGAAATGAGAGGAGAAGAGGTCTTCATATGCAGCTAACGAGCAGCCCTCAATCTTTCTTACCAGGAGTTGACTAAGTAACCCAAAAAACTGCACAAGATCATGGACTTAGAGGGTACTGAGCTCCTTGGACTCCCCATCAAAGCTCCCTATTCCAAGTATGATCGAGTCTACAGTCTGCCCATGATGACCATCAGCATGAATAAAGGTACTGGTCTAGTCACAAGCGTGCCTTCAGACTCTCCGGACGATTTCGCTGCCTTAAACGACCTAAAAAACAAGAAGGCTTTTAGATAGAAATTCAACATAAGCGACGAGATGGTGAACTACGAACCAATCGAGATCATCGACACGCCTGAGCTGGGCAGACTGGCAGCCATCAAGGTCTTCAACGACCTCAAGATCAATGGACAAAATGATAAGGAATTGCTAGCCAAGGCAAAGGATATCTGCTATCTTAAGGGCTTTTATTAGGGTGTTTTGCTTGTAGGCCCACATGCAGGCAAAAAAGTTCAAGTCGCCAAACAGCTGGTGAAGCAGGACATGATAAACTAGGGCCTTGCCGTGATCTACTACGAGCCCTAAAGCCGAGTCATTTCGAGATTCGGAGAGGAGTGCGTGGTGGCGCTGTGCGACCAGTGGTACTTAAACTATGCTGATGAAAAATGGAAATAGACAGTGCGGCACCATTTATTTACTAACTTCAAGTCGAACTCCGAAGTGGCCTATCAGATGTTCATTAAGACGGTGGATTGGATCCATGAGTGGGGCTGCTCGAGGTCCTTCGGGCTGGGCACCAGTCTTCCATGGGACCCCCAATATGTAATTGAGTCGCTCTCCGATTCGACTATCTACTTCGCATTCTACACAATCTACCACTATCTGAGCAAAGACCTCGGCGGCTCTTAGCCGGGTCTGGCAGGCCTGAAACCATAGGAACTAACTAACTAAGTCTGGGACTTCATCTACCTGGGCAAAGAATTGAAACATTAGAAACTGGAAGTCCTTCAGGATATGAGGAAATAGTTTTTATATTGGTATCCGCTCGATCTGAGGGTAAGCGGAAAAGACCTAATCAAAAACCATCTCACCATGTCCCTTTTCAACCACGCCGCTATTTGGGGCGAGTCCATGATGCCCAGGGAATTCTTGTGCAATGGCTGGATGAACATTAACGGACAAAAGATGAGCAAATCCACAGGCAACTTCCTGACCTGCAGAGAGGCTGTAGAGAGGTATGGTGCGGATGCAACTAGACTTACTTGCGCCCAGTCAGGCGACTCAATCGATGACGCAAATTTTACAAATGACGTTGCCAACGCCTCGATCCTGCAAATAGCCACTCTCTAAAACTACATCGAAGAAGTGGTTGAAAAATTGCCGAAAATGAGGACCGAGTCCAACGAGCACACTGATTTCTTTGACAGGATTTTCGATAATGAGATGGCCGAACTAGCTAACAGAACTATGCATGCTTATTAACACTTCAGATTCAGGGAGGTAGTAAAGGAAGGATGGCATTAATACTTTTCGATCAAGGACCACTACCTACTGAACTGCGGCTAGCATGGACCCAAAAGGGACCTCATCCTCAAGTACGTCAGGTTACAGCTCATCATTATCAGCCCTATTTGCCCCCATCTGGGCTAACGAGGTCTCTAGTCAATCAAGACTTACTTAAGCCCGGATGAGTGCAGGCTGAGATTCGAGCATCAAATAGTGAATGACTCGAACCTGATACTCGCCCACGACTGCATAAAGAAGTTTTTGAAGAACATGAGACAGCAGTTAGATAAGTGCACTAAGAGGAAGAAAGGCAAGAAGGGAAAGGCCGACTAACATGCCAAAGAAGAGCAGCTTTTCACCTAGGCTTGGGTTATCTACACCAAACAATATTTCGATTTCCAGAAGGACGTGCTAACTGTCTTGGCTGGCTGCAAGTTCAATTAGGAAAACTAGACCAAAGACAACTGGAAAGCCTGTCTCAAGTCCGACTCTAAATAGCACCTTAGCAAGATGTACGCTTTCGGAAACTATATGCTCAAGTAGGTTAAAATAGTCGGCACCAAATGTCTTTCCCTGGAAATGAGTTTTGATTAGGCGGAAATCCTGCGCCGAGTTTCAAACCACATCGCAGCCTAGACGCGAGTGAAATCAGTTTACTTCATAAGCCTGGAGGAGGCGAGCAAGAAGACGGACAAAGTGTGGCAGGAGATCTGTGAGAACGTCACTCCTGGAAAATCGCAGGTTATATTCCAATGATGATCTTATTTCATTTTAACATTCCTGTTATTGAAGAATGCAGAGGCTGTTCAATGTAGCTCACTCCTCCGTTTGTGTAACCGCCGCTCGGAATGTAGGACCCTGAGTATCCTCCACTTACCATTGTCGGCTGTGCATAGCTCCCTCCTAGAACTCCTTGCGTGTAGGAGCCCAAGGCGCCTGGGACCATGGAGGAAGTGTAACCGCCACTTGCATATCCACTTCCACTGATGTATCCACCACCTGTGGAATAGTAGGCTCCTGAGCCGGACTTAGTGAGGGAGGACTCGCCATTGATGATCTTTGTTTAGACGTACTGAGGGTTGGTCTTGATCATGTTCAAGAATCTGCCTCCATCGACTACCTGTCCGTTCTCAAGAGTGACTTTGGAGCCCTCCTTGACGCGCCAAGGATCGACTCTCCTCCATTCTCCACTGCGACCCAAATTCTCGATCCGATCTTCGTACTGACCTCGGAAAAGTTCAGGATTTTCTTATTTGGTGATTTTCCTGGTATGTTCTTTGGGGATGATGTCGACTGCGTACGAGACTATCTCAACAGGTATTTTTTGGACCTAGACTTTGGGCTTGTACTGAGGGACGTAGTGTTTGACCATTTCAACTGCGTAGTAGTCCTCAACTGTTCTTTCGACAGGCACAGTGTCGTACCGCTTTTCCTCTCGGTAATCGATGACTTTTCGGGGCCTGGGTATCCTCTCTACTCTCTAACGGACCTCGTATTCAACAATCGAGTGTTAGACGGGGATGTACTAGATCCTGCTTTCAGCGGGTGGGAGGTCTACTCTGGGCTTATCCTCGACAATGCGGCCTCCCTCGCAGGGTAGACAGGGCTTGCAGGGAGCTGGGCATGGAGGACAATTGCTTCTGTATGCGGTGTTGTAGATACTCATAAATTTATTGGTTAATGATTCAGATCTTAGATCTGGTGAATGAGAAATTTAGCTTGCAAGCACCCATCGCCACTCCTTGCAGCCTGCCTAGCACGTACATCGCCTCCTTGTTGCTCTATATCTACAGTAGCCCCATTTACTTGCCCTGGTACTTCACTCGCCTCACCCGGCTAAACTAATTCACTCGCTTCACCAGATTGCTAAGCTTGGACTCTGGAACGCCAGAAAAGTGTAGAATATTGGTGATGGAGTTGTAGCTAGTTCTGGGCAGCTCGTTTAGGTTGTATTTGAAGATACGATCGCGCTTGGGTCCCTTTCGTGAGGAGAGGGACTGATAATTACTGTAGAAGACCCTGGCGAAGTCCTTGACAAGAGAGACGATTTCCTTGGCCTGGAGGGCGTCCTGGAGGTGCTGGAACTCGATAAGGGCGCTGGCCTTTTCAGGGATAAGAACAATTCTCCGGATGTTTCCGAAGCAATAGAAAATCTAAAAGAGGATATCTTCGTAGAGGAACTCCTTGTCCAGGGAGCGCACGTACAGCACCTTTGACTGCTGGTTCTCCTCTAGGAACTTCTGCGGGATGTACGTCTACGGGTTCACGCTCTTCTCCGACTTCTACTCCTCACTCTACGGCTCTTCGCGCTCACTTTACTACCACTCCTAAGACCATCCCTGCTCGTAGACCAACTCGCGGAAGTCGTCGTCGATGAGGCCGAGCGTGGTACTCATGAATTACTTGCTGAGACTTTCATAATTCTCCTAATGTTTCTACTCGGTGAGACGTCGAGGACGGACCGGATTATCGGCCTAAAAGGTAGAAGCACGTGCGCGGACTGCGCTCTTCTGGTCAAAGAGCGAGTAGTCCACTCCGCTGGAATTCTGTTATTGAAAATTTAACTTGTGGAGTTTAGAAGAGAATATGCACATCCGACTCCCGTCCTCCAGCAAAGGCGTTCCATCCAAGGATGCCAGCGCTTTCATGGCCTCTCCAGTTGAGCTGAACTCCACGAAGGTCTTCCAGACCTTAGCCTTGTCGAAGATGAGTATTTTGCGAATGAGGCCAAAAGGAGCAAAGATGCGAAAATAGAGATCATGGGTGAGTATGGTGCCATTGCGGTTAAAGACGCAGACAAGGAGGACAGGTGTCTTAACTTATTTGTCTTCACCCATATTATAATGTATAAAAAAGAGTTACTGAAATCATAGATTTATTCGAGTCTACTACTATTTAAGCGCCTTCCGCAGCCTCTGCAGACAAGGCCGGCCCCCCTCCTGCCACTCCTTACCCAGGCTCGCCTTCATCAGCCGGTGGAACTCGAACTCTCGCCGCGCCATCTGCACTCTCGGGATTATGAATGGGATCAGATATGCCAACGGCATCAGGCTTATTATCAAACCTGAACGGATGTGGTCTTTGTACAACATCGACTTCTCCTTAAGCTCCTGAAACTTCTAACTGCTGTAATTGCGGGGATCGTGAAGCTTCTTGATGGGCTAGTAGACTCTTCGCAAGGCGACAGAGAAGACGGTGTCATTGGGCATCCAATCCGAGGAGAGCCTGGGCCCGAGAGGGTCAAGCGGGTCCTAGGCTCGACGAGCGGTGAGTTTGCGTGAATAATAGTGAGTCAAGAAATCAGTCATTATAAATCATCAAAATGAGAAATTAATGGCTGATATTTTCAGTGAGATGTGGACTAGCTGCTGCTTGACCTTTCCAGCGACCTCTTGGCCTATATTATTTTTTCGATCAAATCTGTGGCTTTGTGCCGAAGGATGTTTTCCTCCTTCTGCCCTTCGAAAACCTCGTTGAGCCTTAGACAGTATTTGAGCATCTGATCCTTGAACCCCAGGTTTCTGATTTTCCAGATGACCTGAAGCCCCTGGGAGTCGAGGTAGCAGGAGAGTTCAAAGAGCTGGGGGGCCAGTTTCTTTAAATTTTAAGGGTCAATTGGATATGATTTTTCGATAAATTAATAGATTATTTAAACTTATTGGCTCGAACAGAATTACCCCCTGCGATTCACCGAGAACGACATTAGCAGAGGGTGCTTTAGCCTCTTGAACTTCTCCAGCTTGCTAGAAAACTCAGCCGGGTCCAGGTGGGGTTAATAAACCCGGTCGAGGACGAAGAGCGGATGAGTTTGAGAAGACCGGTACTTGAAAGGGTAGCGGTCTGCGAGATCTGAGAGAGCGAGTGTATGATTTTAGATTGATTAAGATTGGCCCATAAAATAATATAGTTTAGAAATTCTATTTAATTGCTATTATATTAACTTAATGAGCCACTCCTCCTCACTTGTCTTGCAGCACTCCCGCCTCTCTCTCGAAAATCTTTAGCTCAAAAGGACTATTCAGAGGGAGAGAGCTCAGTCCATTCGCGAGCGCAATGCTATCCTTATCGACTTGAATTCTAAACATCAGCTCTTCCAAAATAACCTCAGAATTCAAAATCTGATGCATGAGCACGAAAAGTCAGCCCTCCAGAAGAAGGTCTGTTGCAAAAAGGCTATCAACCCCGAAGACGAAAACGAAGATCGACCTCCGTTAACTCTAAAAATTTAAAATAACTAGGACAGTCTTGTAAGGCACCTAAAGAACTAGCTAGCACAAGCTCGCGAGCAGCTGCGATAGCAGCAGCGAGAGTAGGCCGCCAATCAGCAGAAATATCTAGCCCACAATCGCCAGCTCCAGCGATAAGTCGATCGACTCGAGGATGTTGTCAGCAAGTGGAAAAACTCTTACTAGTCGCTCCAAGCCAAATTAACATCCTGCTAAGAATAGCACTCAAGGCAGTTGGAACTACTGCACTAGCAGATCTCAAGATTGTCGCGAGTGAGAGGGCGACGGACCCACGAGCAGGGAAAGGAACAGTGGCTTGGGACGAGGGGAGGCGGAGGATAGCTAGAAGAGAGTTCGTTTTGAGTTAAAATATTTGAATGATTAAGGAAGCCGATGACTATTAGAAGGAACTTCGCACAGTCAGGATCAAACTGTCATACCTCAAGTACGCCACCACTCTCACCAAGTTCGACGCTGACTTCAGGCGCAAACAATTCCTTTCCAAGAGGCACGCCTTTGCTAACATCTCCACCTATATCATCAAGGCCGACATGGAGAGTCTAGTCCTCCAGCTGATCGACGCCATCAAGCAGATCCTCAAAGCACATCGGCTGCTCAAGGTCTCGGTCTTGCAGCAGGCCTTTCGAGCAATCGAATACCGAGCCTGGGTCTGCAAGGCCAACAAAGCCCTCCAGAATTAGCGTAGTAAACTAGTTAAGGAAGTTACGAAAAATATCCAACACAAAGTAGAGTGGTCACTAGGCTGACATTGTAAAGCAGCAGGCCAAAATAAACGAGGCCAAACTCGCTAGTCTCCAGGCCACCCAGGCAAAAGTCCTAGAACTTTAGAAGAGGCTAATCGACCTGAAGAGTTAGTAGTAGCGTAGACGAAGCGAGGGCACTAGCACTGACCACCGGCGCAACGAAGAGACGGTGAGTGTAAGGCGTAAGGACGAGGTGGAAGACTTCATAAAGAAGATGGAGGAAATGATAAGGTTAGAATAAATTAGGCTCATGAGCCATTGATTGAATCATACTCCCAAAAGCAGCCACCACACTCCCAAAGCCACGCTCCACCACGCTGTCCGCACCTGCAGCCACTCCTCCAGGCACTTCGACGGACACTTCCCCATCAATTTGCCGCTGCACTGCTTGCATACCCCTCTCTCCAAGAAGTAACTGAACTTGCAGATTTTGCAAGTGCCATTGTCCAGACTCTCATGACAGTTAGAAAATTTTTCCTTACAAAATCCTTCGTGCAAAATAAAATTGGCCGAACAAGCCAGGCAAGTATCTCTTGACGAACAGGTAGCGCAATCTCCTGCGCACTAGAAGCAGCTTCCTGCTGCTAAGAAATAGCCGGAAAGGCAAGCACTACACAGATTAGAAGGGCAGGTCTGACAATGTAAAGTGCCGCAGCTTTGGCACGACCCTGTATTCAGGTAATAACCTTGGAGACAATCAGAGCAGTCTACGGCAGAAGAGCACACTTTGCAGTTAATTTGGCAGGCTGAGCAGAGCGGAGAGTTGAGAAAATAGCCTGAGAGGCAAGCTGTGCATAAACAGGTAGAATTCGAGGTAGTTGAGCAGCCAGAATAATTGCACTGGACACATGCTGACCCTGTGAGAATGTAGCCTGCGTAACAGGTAAGACAGTTTCCTAATCCGTCTGCAATCATGTTGCAGCTGTTAAGATTGAGAACACAGCGGCCTGAGAGCAGGTAATATCGAGATGTTAGCGTGGGATGGTTGTCATTGGCGCATTGCGAGGCTGTGATGTTGGAAATGCAGCGCACTGAGTTTGGTATTAGGGTGCTGCAACTCTGGCAGGTCCCATTAACTAGAAGGTAAGTATCAGAGCAAGCTGTGCAAAAAATAAAGTTTTGACTGTTTATGCACTTTATGCACCCCACTGAACCCTGTACTGACACGTCAGAGCACTCGTTGCAAGTTCCTGCTAAAAGAATATACCCGGCTAGGCATGAGTCGCAGTAAGTTCCGTCGATGCAACTGTTACACCCGCTAAGGCAAGTCAAGCACGTACTGCCGAGGTAAAAGTAGCCTTTGAGGCAAGCTATGCAACTTGCAGACTATCGACTTGTGCATTGGGAGCAGCCTGAAAAGCAGGAGGAACAGAGAGCACCTTGGTATGATGTTTAAAGAAAATAGCCTGATGCACAGGTGATACAGGCGTCAACACTGGAGCAGATGTAGCAGCTGTTATGACAGGGAATGCAGTCAGTTCCTAAAAGGAAGTAGCGGGTAACACATTTAACGCAGTATGCCTAGGGGCTCATGCTGAAACAGCCCACTGATGTGAGACACTGTCCACTTATCAGGAAAACAAACCCCGGATTAGCTGAGTCATCACAGTCGGTGCATGATAGGATAGTTATATTTTAATGTGAGCAGCATGAGATGCAGCGAGCATTCCTCCCCGAAGCGCTCGGGCATGCCATGCAATATGATTTGCTAGGGTCGAATGTGTAACCTTTCTCGCAGGACAAGCACGTCCCCTCCTTAACGCAAACGCAGTTGGACTGGCAGGCCTCGCAGTGCTGTGAGTTGAAGTAATTACCGACAGGACATTCAGAGGCCTTGGCGAGGACAGCAGGAAGGTGCAAAAGGAGCATGAATAATCAATTGAAATGAATTTTTTTGTCCATACGCTCACTGAGATAGGGCAGATTATCAGTCCCCATCGAGTTCATGAATTTCCAGCGGAAAACTTCCACCATGTCCTCCCTCCTCCGCCAGCCCACCAATTCGTCCTCTAGCTTTCCCCCCTCTTACACCATGTACTCAGGCTGCGTCTATTCCGCAGCAACGAAGCTATCCAGCTATCTTATGAAGGGGTGTCGCAGCAGCAGGCTTGTAGGCTCAATCTCAGGCTGTTTGAAAGCCGGTAGAGTGCCTAGCCATTCTAACTTAGCTTAGCTCTTGGGATCAGCCTTTTTCTCTTAATTTCCAGAGATGCCTCTCGAGTAGTACTACTCTTCAGCCCCTTGCTTGAAGTCTCTGTGGATCTCGATGGGGAGGTTGTAATTGGCCACAATAGGCGGCTCCCTCGCATAATTTAGCGACTCTACGAAACTCTAGGGAATAATTTAGACATCCTTGAGGTCATCGAAGGCAGTCTTAATTGCAATGTTGTAATGGGAGTTGACTAGAGAGGGTCCCTCGTCGTGCTGGTAAGGCCACACGAAGGGAGCTAGCTGGAATGAGAACTCTGTTATCTTTTCTTTCTCGGAGTCAGGCTCCTTCCCCTCATTTTTCTTGAGCTTCTTCACGTATTTTCTTATCTTTTCCAGCCGCTTCAAGATACGGTTCTTTATCAGAACACGGCTTACTGCTCTCATCAACTTTTTCAGCACCAACCCTCTGGCTGGCCCCTCCTTGTTCCTAAGTTATTCCCAGGAGGTCGGGTGTGAGAAGAGGGACTGGTTGCTGAGATCAGGGAGGGGCTGGTCATTGTTGATCTCGAGGGTGTTTCTTTGGAGAGACTATTCCTTGAGGTGAAGACTGTAATTGCGCTAATAATTAGTCCTGAGTTCGAGGAGCTTGGCCTTGTCGGACTCCTCGATGAGGCTGTCCCCCGGGCTCCTGAAGAACTTTATTTACTTCTCCTTGTCCAGGTTCTAGATTGTGTTGAAGTAGTCTAGGAATTAGCGTTCGAAGATATTGCGTATATTGGCTTTGTTGAGCGACTGCGCCTAGAGTGTCCGCTCCTGGTTCACGGTCTTCGACTTCATGAGGGTTGGCAGGCCGCCTCTCTTCCTAGAAGAATTCGTGATCCTGAGTTCCCTGAACCTCTCGGTAGGCTCCTTGAGCTTGAGGTTTTCCAATTTAGTCGCTTTCTTCTTCTCGATATTCTTGCCAGACCCCATGATCCTGATCGCTAGGGGCTAGAAGTCGAACTGACTAATCCGCAGCTAAACTTAGCACACTGCTGTCGTCATGTCCACAGGCTAGTATGTGATTTCGATCTGTGCTGAGCCCAGACCTGGCACGATCCCCTTTAGGCTGTTCAGCTTTATGTCGCTGTGGTCCTTAATGACGGCGAACTCATACTCGAAATTCAGAGGGACCTACGATGAAATTGGGTAGGTTTGAGTTAGCGAGGAGCCAATTTCAATGGTGCCAAAGTCAATGATTTTGGGAAAAGTATCTCGCAATTTGTTTCTGTTCATCACTGGAAATGCGTGCACAGGCACAATAAAATTTTCTGTCTCAGTGTGGATCTTAATGGTCTAGTAAAGGTACTTGTGCTCTGTGGGCTTAAGGATGACTTAGACGTCCTCAGACATGCCCGAGGAGATCCAGCCTTTCTTGTTGAGCTTTATGGAGAAGAGTGGGCTGGTCGGCGGGAAGATATTGATACGCTGGGGCTGACTGTGCTTATTGATGATCTTAAATCGCAGGGAGTTGAGTTTATTGAGCTAATAGCCAGCGAACTTGAGTATGGGTGGCTATATCTCGATGAACTGATTGCCCTGAGTCTTTTCGAATTCCTTGCGGAGAGTGAAGGAGGGCGGCTGCAGGATGTAGTTCTTGTTGAGCAGCTAGTTGGGGATTTGCAACGGTTGTCCCTTCTACATTATTCAAATTAAACTTTATCATTCCCTCGGCCTCACCAGAGCCAGTTACTACAGGCTAGGTCGCTCCTTGCTCTACTCTCCCACCATTCGCCTTATCAGATCCACCAGCTCTCTCTTAGTCCGGCTTGTAAGACCCAGCAGCAAATTTTCTAGGTCCGAGTATGACACTTCCAGAGACCTGAATTTGTGAGTACTGTAGTTAAGGTCTTCACTGCATAGCTAGATAGCAATGACTCCAAGTGAGAAGACAGCCTCTTCGAATAAATCGATCATCTGCTTGCGCCCCTCCACTTCTTCGACCAAGGATTTCATCAGCTTGGGAGATATATAAAACCGGCCCTACTCCTTATAGAATTTGGCTTATTACTACAGAAACCAGTCCAGATCAAGCAGAGCCCACCATCGCTTGTCTACCTCGATTAGCTTGTGCGGACTCAGCTGCGGCGGTCGCAATTTCGCGTTCTTTAAAGCGAGCAGCCCTTTGGCCACTCCGTTGAAGAGTGAGAATATATCCTACTAGCAAAGGAACCTAGTCTTCTGCTCTGAGCCGTTTCGGATACAGTCTGCAGCAGAGACTTCAAAGAGCGGAAGCAGGAGATTAACAGTTTAGTATTAGCTGCAGAATTAGTCTCTCTACGTTATAAGAAAAGAGCATACCGGAACAAGGTGTCTGCTCTTCAATTTTAATCTGCTCTTGAGCTTCTTGCTTAGGCTGTTAGAACTATCCTGAGTCCCCTTCACCTTCGTGAAGTATGCGTAGTGGTCCTTATTGTGCTCCTTGCTCTGGAAAACCTGACAACGACTTCGGTAGGCGGTGGTCCTAGAAGTTGTCATCAGACTGTTCAGCTCCATGAAATTCTTCTCTCTTTAAAGGGATTTGTTAACTGATCCCATGTATGAGAAAGAAAATTAATTTGAAGACCGAGCCAGCCTAGGATGATTTTTCCTTTGACAACCCTTCCCACAAGCTCAACACCACCATAACTCTTGAGGAGTGGCAGAAAACAGTGCTGACGAGGCCTATCAGTCAGAGTCATGCTGCCAAGAAGTAATCTGCAATCGAAGCCTGCAAGTAAGGCGTGGAGAGCTAATTCCGAACAAAGCTGAAGTAGCTTTAGGAGTAGCTGCATTAGTACGAGGCGAGCTTCAAGGAGAGGATGAGCGAGTGCTTTTCTAACTACAAAAATTTTTGAACTTCATCTCTCCTCTTCTGACTCAGAGGAACACGATTAAGACTCCGATTAATAGAAATTTCGGTATCCCTCCTTCCTTCTGGCCGGCTAGACTGCTACTCTGCTGCACTCCTTCTCCTACAGAGCTGGCTCCCCATCTGGCAACCTCACTCGCTGCGACATTATCTTCCGGTATTACTCGTCCGTCATTTTGGATTGCTGCACTGTAAAATCCATGAAGTTGTGGAAGACGGGTTTGAATATCATCGGCTAATCTGCCTCGACGGGCTAGTCTTTGGCCATGTCAATAAGCCTCTCCATGAGTTTTTACTCCATGACTTTAAGCTCCTCAGGTTTGAAAGCCCGTATCGAGTCCCTTAAAATATTGAATTCCCCGCTCCTACTATTTTCGGTTAGAATCTCCTAGCCCTGCGGTTCGGAGGACTGCTGTTCGCTTAATTTGAGTTATTAGATAAGCTCATTGGCAGTCATGAGTCTCTTAGGATCCTAGAAAGCCATTACAGCCTTTGCCTTTCTCACGTCGAGACTCTCCTTCTTTTAATCGACGCCATTCTTTCTGTTGATGTGAAACTGAGTCCACCTCACTCGCACTCGCTACTCGTTGAGCCGGTGAGCCTCCTTGGGAAAGATTTTGATAAGTGTCTAGACGATCATCCTAAAATCAAAGCTGAACTGGAGTACATAAAACTTAAGATAGTTGTCGATGTACTCATCGAAGAGGACTTGACTGCGTTGCGGCCCCGCCTCAACGCAATCAAGGTAGTAATCAAGTGCACTCCGCTATTTCTATTACATTATGATCACTAAACTCTTAAGGAGTATCAACTTTGTGAAGCCCGTTTATCCGAGCTTTGAAAATCATCTGCCTCTCTACACCAGCTTCCTGGGCAGTAAGACTATGACCAGCCAACTTCAATGCCATGCTCGACTGCGATATCAAACGATTCAGACTTGCATAATTCAACGCCAATGCACTCTAGAACTACTCTGGCTGTTTTGTCAAAAGGTACTTAGTACTTTAAATGAAAGTCGACTCACCCACAGGGGTTCTTTTTCTCAAAATATTAACCAGCAGCGGAGTGGGGTAGCGCATCCTTCGAAGCGATTTCATGAAACCCATGATAGAAAGCGAAATGATGATGTCCTCCTCCATGCTGTTCAACAAGACAGCTGACTTCATCGACCTGGAAATGATCTACTACAACCCGAATATGTAGGAGTTTTACCTATTTGAGAAGGAAGGAACCTGGCACGAGTAGGGTCTGTCGTGCGAGAGCCTGAAGTTCGAGAAGCACTTCAACGAGCGGGTTGATAAAATAAAGGATTTTATCTGAAATCATAGCAATTCTGTTTTTGTCCTTATTATGAATTAGCTCCCTCCCTCCTCAATCCACACTCTCTCCTATAAACATACGCTTTCTTCCTGCTTCTTTTGCTCTATTTCCGATTCCTCGCCGATCCGCTACAAATTTTGAAGGAGGTTCTGCTGGGAGCTTAGCAGGCATCGGGCCAGGTTAGTGAGCAGTAAGTCTAGTCTGGGGTCACTCTCCACTTTTTCTTTGAGATCCCTGAATCCCCTTATTTACAGGCGGAGAATTTGGGAAATAGTTTATTAATCACACTGTCTTTGCACCCGCTCAAAAAGTTTTGTTTTTCGGTCAAAAATAATAAAAGGAGCCAAAGCAAGATAAGCGGCCCTTAGCATTGAGCTGGTGGTGATTTTATTGCCCACTATCTTGAAACAAGTTACTCTTATTTTGGAAAAGATAGGCAAATCCAGATTGAGGGACTAGGAAAGCTGTTAAATCTTTGTGAACTCAGGAGGCTTGATCATCGACTGTAAAGAGAGGGAAAAATCATCAAAAGGATTGTCCTTCTTCTGATAGTGATCCAATAAGGCCTAAAGTTCTTTAATTCTGGCAGACTTCCTGCAGTTTTATTGTTCGAGGAGGACCAGTTACGCCTTGACCCTGTCCAGCTGTTGTTCCAGCTCCTTTAATTCTGATAGCAATTTCAGCTACTTCAGTTACGATTACTGCTGACAAGTGAATAGCTCATTTTAAAGGTTGATGACTGTTCGGATTAATTCCTCGGGTCGAGTTGAGTCCGAAAGTTTATCTTCCTGGACAGTTAGCAGGAAATCGTCCAGCCGCTGCTTAAGTCTGCTCATGTGCTGTTCGTTTACATTAATTTGTTCTCTCTGCTGCGATGCTCTCAAAACATAGCTCTCGACCTCCTACCTGCGCATATCTACTTCCTTTAAGATCTACTCCTTCCTTTGGGAGAGATGCAAAAATTACATGTTCTTGGCACAGAGACTCTACTGCAGTTTTTAGCACGACCTCTCCAACTAGCTTTTGTGTGCAGATCGCAGAGAGCGTTAAGTTAACAGCTCTTCGGACTGCCGATGGAGAGTGACTTTATAATGGTTGAGCTCCTCCAGTAGCAGCTCAAGTCGTTTCTTTTATGACAAATTTTCTTTCTCGATATAAAGTACACGGCTTGAGAGCGCATTGTTCTCGCGGAGAGTGATGTTGTATTCAGCTTAGAGCCTTTAGATTTGCTTTTTGAGGTGGTAATTTTAATTACGTAGTGCCTCGATATCATCGAAACTGCGTTTGCGGGCCTAGGTCTCAGAGAGGATGAGTTTAAGGAGGTTGGTTTGTCCTTCGAGCTTCTCTTGGAGTCTTTGATTAACCTGGAGCAGTTCGGAGAACGACTATTCTTGCTTCTGATGGAGTTACTTCTAGCGGACGAGTTAGTTCTGTAAATTAATTAGATAACTCAGCTTATCCTATAGTAAGTTACGTAGCGTGTCGGCTTAAGCGTTCTTCACTGTCAATTCAGAGCCTAATTACATCAATTTCCCCTTGTAGTTTAATTCAGCCTCAAGCACTAGCTTTTCCTTGCTTTTTACAGCCTTCTTCAGGGCACTGTTTTTATCTTGGGCCTTTACAAGGTCCTAGCTTCGTTTATTTAGAAATTCTTAAAGCTTAGCTTTCTCTCTCTTCAAAATTTATACTTCCTTGTCTAATTGCATACATTTTTCTTGCAGGGAAGATAACTGTTTAGTGTATTTTGACTACTGATCTTCTTTGAGCCCTGCTGTCAGTGACTTGAGATCGTTCTGCTGCTCCTTTAGTTATTCCTTTCTTTGTTAGCAGTCCGTCTCGAGAGATTTTAAGAATTATGATTTTAGAAGCTCGTTGCTGATCTTAAACTAATTTTGTCCATCGTAGATCTTGTTCAGCTGTTCCAATATTTGCTCTTGCCTGGCACTAAGTCCCAAGAACAGCCCCTCAACCTTCGTCTTCCTCTTCGATTTCCTGTTGGAGTTCACATTGTAACGAATTTTCCTGGAGGGCTGTCGAGTTGCCGGAGAAAGCACCGGACTCACAGGCACTGACTTTTACAATTTTTTTTTAAGGGAATGAGAAGGCATATTAATAATGGATCATTTGTGGTCCTTCTTGGAGCCGTGGTCATCATGAGAGTCGTGCTTTTCCTTGGGCTTGGAGGCGTTCTGGGCGACTTTTATTTGGAAGTAGGTGTATAAGGGGAGGGACCACAGCATTGGTTTTAGGATTTTGTTCAGCAGGACTGCCATTAATCAACTTTATAAAATAAGGTCATCAAACGCTAAAACGCAGGTAGTTGTGGAGGTAACGCTGGCCGATCAGCTCGAATAGCTTCCGACTCCCTCGGCCTGCCCGCGCCTAACTCACTGCTCTCTCCTTCTAGCTCGGCACCAAGATTTCAGCAGGGATGTTGGGTAGGATGGCGATGAGTGCAAGGGCGCTTTATTAGCCAAATCCGATCGACACAATCTAAGCGAGGGAGTAGATGTAATCCCTTATTGTCTAGCTAGGCACATCTCTCAACTCAAGAAGGAGCTTAGTGAAAAGGGGGTTGATGAAGGCAGCGAGACAGGCTCGCAGGGAGTGGTAGTACTCCTTGGTGGGGTCTGCAGCCTCGACCAGCTTCTCCGTCCGCTGGAATGACTCGTTATACTCCCTTATGTACTCGGGAGGGGTATATTTGATATAGAGCTGCGTGGCTGTCTGGAATATAGAGTAGGCGGTCTATCGTTACTGGGTGGTCATGAATTTTAGGATCAGCTTCAGAACAAGCTCGAACTTACTTGACATGTAGAACACGTCTTCGCAGAACCTCAGGCAACGCAGGTTCATCCCGAAAAAGTCTGCCACTAGGAAAATGTCCGTTTCCTTGTCCTTCTCAGTCTGGTTGTAAAAGGCCTGGAAGAAGTGCTAGTAAATATTTTTGATGATGGGGTAGTAGGTCTAATTGTGCCCAAAAACGGTGATGAAGACCTCGACGAGGTAGACGAAGGAGGAGTAGGGCGTGATGTTGAAGCAACTCGACACCCACTCGAAGACTTCCTGGTAGTATTCAAGGAATTAGCCTTTGAGGGCACGCATTGATTACTTGACAACGATGCAGCACTATTAGATGAGGTCTACATTTTTGGAGTTCATCATGATGTGCTTTATCCGTGCCCACACCTCGGTGAAGATGCTCTTCAGGATGAAGCTATTCTGGCGGTCCTCCTTAGCCGACTTTATAATGCAGCTCAGGGCAACCAAGTTCTAGTTTAGGCTCTTCTCGATACAGATTGCTGGGTTGTTGAGGTAGTTGTCGATCTTATTCACAAACGGAAGGCACAGGTTCTTCATGCCGTTGACCACGAACTCGCTGTTCTAACAGTTTGACACTGCCGCGCTTAAGGCCTTAAGCAGCTCCAGCTAGGGGTTCTCGAGGTCGACGAGTGCCAAGAAGTCGGCTATATGAGTCTGTACGACTCTGCGATTGAGGGAGCAGATGTCTTTGAAGGCGCTTGAGGCCTACTTCCGTAGCAGAGGCCTCCGGATACATTACCCTATAAACTTATAGGCAAGCATAGTCTAATTCTCGAATTAATTTATGAACTACTTGGCCTTGCTGATCAGGTTCAGGATCGACAGGTTGAGAGCCACTGATTAGCTCCTCACTCGCAGCACCTCTCTGAGGGCGATCAGAAGCACCGAGCTTTCTTTCTTGACGAAGATGCTGAGAGGCGCCACAATGAATAGAACAGCCTCGAGCTTCTATGGACACTCGAGACTAAGTGGAGTCTTAAGACACTAAAAGCATGTTTTAAGTAACTGCTCTACATGCTAATCCTCGAGAATGTAATTAATTTTTTTGAGACACTTGGCCGCTTTACTCCTTAGTTCCTACTTAAGCTAGAAGGAGCTCTTCATCTTCACCGCCAAGTCTGCTTATAACTAGTTCAATATCTAGATATTATCACTGGACAGTCTCACTTGGTTGGTGAGGGCCAGGACCAGGTTCTTCAGGCAGTCCGTGAACTTGCTCCTTACGACCTCAGGGCGTTTTTTGAGCGCCTTGAGGAATTTGTTCCAGAATTCCAAAATGGACTAACTTTAGGTTTTGAACAGAAGCGCGGTTAGCTAGTTCAAGAAATTGATGGCCAGGGCTTAGGGCTATTTTATGAATTATGTGATAATAGCTGAGCCGAAGGCGACCAGGATGTCGATCTCCGAATGGTGCTCGTTGGGCTACTTGGCAAGCTTTTTGTTGATGGGCTCGAAGAGTTTTACGCATTGCTCTGCTATGAAGCGGATCAGTTTTGGCACCTTATTGATGTTATTATACTCACTGCCAATGCTACTAAGGATACTTTAGATGATATTGGAAGCTACATCGCCAAGCATCTCGTCCTCGATGAGCAGGAAGCTGAGCTTGAAAAGGAAATGTTCGACGAGGTTCTCGAAAACTTCGGGGTTGAAATTGAGTTCAATCCACTCTCTGAAGCAGGTTAGCACAATCTATTTGTTGTCCTCACTTAGCTAGCTCCAGCTCCCCTCGAATTGCTTGAGCTCAGTTAGCACCACTGGCTGAAGCTCCACTGCGTAGTCTATCAGGTTGGCTCGCTCGGAGTCGTCGATCACCAGGCACTCGTTCTTGAGTTGGATCGGAAATTAGGAGAGTACCAGGAATAGGAAATTAATGTCTGTGAAGTTTGTTTTGAGGTAGGTGAGGAGGGGTCCGATGGACTTGTAGAGGCGCATGTAGATGAAAATGAAGCAGAGGGAGAAGTTGAATCGGACAGGCTTGGAGTAGGGCCTGATGAGGAGCCTCTGGAGGGTGTTGTAGAGGATCTGGATATGCTATTAGCTGAGGGAGTAGAAGTCGTACTGGATCTTGTCCTTCAGGAACTTGGACGCCATTATGTGGTTCTTGGAGTTCGAATCCTCCAAGATTTATACGCAGAGGGGGATGCACTGCACGTGCTTGGCGAAGCTGTAGAGCTCGGCCTCGGCGCGTTTGATGTCGTTGAAGGAGGCCTTGTTCTGGAAGGTGGCCATGAGGCCTTCCATCTGTTCCTTGGAGAATATCATTTTATCAAAGACATCATAGGCGATCGAGATAATTAAAGTAGTTGCGATTCGAGTTTTGCAGTTGCTCCAGCGTGTAGCAGCTCTGCATGTTCACTGCCTGCGCCAGGCCTATGTAGTAATTCCGCCGGCTTTAGAACATTTGGTTTCGGGCGTTGTACATCAGCACTTCGTACTCATGCCGTTTGCTCGAGCATTCCTTCTGCAGATACCGCAGATACTTGAGATCAGCAAGCTCGTCGAGCTCTTGCCTGACTTCAGGTTTGTTGGCAAGCTATTGATATTCCTGGCGAGTGGTGAAGTAGTTAACGGAGAGCTTCTTTGACTGCAAGGAGACCGAGTAGGTGTTGCTGGGAAAGAGGGAGATTCTGGGAGTCTATTAGAATATGTTGGGCATCCACATCATGAAGAAGATAAAAACGAAGAAGAGGATGTTGATCCAGGAGTAGGACTGGGATTCGCGCTGTTCCGCTTGTCGTCTTCCTCGCCGAAATTGGCCCATGTTGAAAAACATGAATGGGTTCAGCTCTTACTCGTACTAGTAGTAATCATAGTGCCGTTGGGCCTGGGGCCTGCGAGGCTCCTAATCTCCGTACTGATCATAGCGAGCTCGCTTTTCCTAGCTGGTGAGTATTTAGTAGGAATTGACTATTTTGCGGAAAGCGTCGATGGCCTTGGGAGTCTTGTTCTTATCGGGGTGGAACTTGAAGGCGAGCCTCTTGTAGGCAGCCTTGATGATGTCCTTCGAGGCGTTGCGCTCCACACCTAAAATTTTGTAATGATCCTTCTCGCCAAGCACAATTTGTATTTCCTGCTACATTTAAAGAATTGAGATTCCTTTGATATCACAGCAGCGTCCGCCACATCTGCGTCTTTACGAATATATTCCCGTCTTAGAATCCCTGCGCATTTGACCTTCTAAACTTCTCTGTTCTCGATATCTGGCCGGACGCCTTCAGCTCGAGGCGCTCACTTCTCCAGAACTCGAACAACTTGGGCCTAAGACTCTTCTTCTCATGCGCTGAACGCGCAGAGACGAGCCTAGTAGGCCTATTCCTCGGAAAAGGAGAGAGGAGATTCCTGCCGAGTCTGGGAGTGAAATGCTGGTGAGTTAGTTAAGGGAACCACCCCTAAACGGCAAGTAATTAAGGCATTATCAAAAATGCTTTCAGTCATGTCTGCGACTCTCTACGAACGATCGCCCTTTCGACACCTTTATGACTTTACCCTCCCCTTTCTCTTTGTAGTTCATCTAAGGCAGCTCGTTCAACCACTCCTCTCGCCTAACGCTCTCGCCCAGCACTTACGATTATTTCCACCTGTGTTATTTACTTTCTGTGGCTGTCTGGTAGCACACAATGCTCTTCTTGGGCTCCTCGCGGAGAGTCGGCTGGGCCTGCACGGTGATTACAGATGAGTTATGAGAGTGACTGGAATTGCTCTACTTGTTCTCCTTGCTAGGCTGTGGAAACATGTCAGAAAATTAGACTCCGTGCCCCTGCAGAGCATTCATGGCCTAAAAATTGAGTACGCTAACCCCCCGCATAAATGCTTTCTTGAGGTTGTCTTGTAGATTAAGCTTTATTGCATTTGCTTAGTCAATCTTTTTGTAGGACTCTGCGAGCCTCTACTTGAGCATCGCGATCTACTTTTAATAGCGATGGCAAGCCTCCTCCACGTATTTCTTTTCTGCCTGCTGCCGGGATTCTTCGATCGCTTTATTTCTGCGATCCTTTATGATATTGGCCCAGCCTTGAAAGATGTTTCTGCCCCCGCGTTTTAGGAAAAATTAGTCTGACAGCAGATTGGCCAGCTTTTATTTCTTGGAGTAGATCAAGAACTGCTTCCACCCTCCGAAGCTTTTAATTTGGCTGAACATCTTAATGGAATTGGCTTTGTCCTTGAAGAGGCGAGCAGAAAGGTTTTCGACGACTTGGAGGAGATGGGCGTTCTGGGAGTTGAGCCTGGCGAGATTCTATTTCAAGACTGTGTTTTAGTTATGTTTTTATTAATAAAGGGCCAGGTACTTGGAAGTGTCTTGCTTGACCTTCTCTTTTTGATCTTAAAGCATCGACCTTTTCATGTTGAGGAACTAGGTGATCGCGTCGGATTTGAAAACACCGAGCAGGTGCTACAGCCTGATTTTGAAATGCTCGGTGTCCTCGTCGATGATCTGTGGGTAATGGTTGCGCGGTTTCTCTCGCAACGTCTAAGTCTGGCGGATGTACTCCTGTGAGGGCTAGGGCCTCTAGGACTAAAGGAGGGAATTATTTAAACTTGGTTTGAAGGGAGATTTGATGGAACCTTCTTCTGAGGGCTAAGCTAAGGAGGGCTAGCTGTCCTTCTTCCACCTCGCCTCCGCAGAGAGCATATCCAGGTCCAGGCCCAGGATGTCTTTCTTTTTCATGAATATTATCAGTCGAATTAATCCTCGGCCAGGTTCCCGAGGACGGTATAGAATAACTGATCGCCGTTCTTCCGCTACTCCTCAGCCAGCTTGCGCAGGTCGATTTTCCGCTTGTTGGGGAAGTCTGAGATGAACCCAGGACTTTTTATCTTCGGTGCTTTCTTTTTAGTTTCTTATTCGTCAGATTTGTTACGCTCTCGCTATTTTTAGCGTGGCTTATCACGCTACTTCTCTCTTTACCTGTCCTTGTCTTTGTCCTTATCTTTTTCTTTTTCTTTGTCTTTGCCTTTGTCCTTACGCTACTCCTTGCTTTACTTGCTCTCTCGGGACTTCAGTTCTGGTTTGGGCTACTTGCAGTTAATCTCACGTTGCCTGAGTGGTCTGGTCTTTCGTCCCATCGAGGCCTCGTTGTCCTCTTCCCATTCGCAAGTGTATCTTTTAGGAGGCTGTTTGTTTTAGGCCTAATCTTTCGGTTATTATGGAGTCTTGGTGTTAAATAGTCCGACTGCAATTAGGATTACTGAGGCAGTGCCCAAAATAACAGCAGTGACTCCCTTGCTGCCCAGCGCTTGGCTCAAGGTATTTACATAGTTCATTGCAATTATAAATAAAATTATCCATTCGGTAGCAGCGTCAGGAGAAGGCCGTTAGTCTGTGCAGGGAGAGCGGGGCCAAGCTCCAAATAGTGTGAACTCACCAAGGATAAAATTAATAACACTGTTGAAGATACGCTTTTATTTATTAAATGTACACAAATAAGCAGACCTACTTCTCCACTGCTAACTGTCCTCCTTGCAACCAAGTCTCCAACTGCCCTCCCTGCCAGCCCTGCAGGGTTGAGCTGCCTCCCCCACAGGCTCCTGAGATTCCTGCGGAGAGCCAGTTGATCTACATCCCCTATTCCAGGAAAGTGATCGACTACGTGCAGCAGGAGCGGATCGAGAAGATCCCTGTAGAGAGGACGGTCACGGACTACGAATAGGTGAGGATCTTCTAATAGGTGCCGATCGAGAAGAGAGTGATCTCCTACTACGCAGTGGAGCATGTGATCGACTACTCTGCTGACTACAGGCCCATCTCCACTACGGATTACGTCGATAAATAAATCATTTCTCACTAAGTTTAGTACGTTCCATATTAGCGCCAAATAGTGCACTACCCCCACGAGGCTATCTACGGAGCCCCTACCCAGGCTCTCTACACCACTGCCAACCAGACTCTGACAGGCTCGGGCACTGCAATCGTCCCTGGAGCCAACCGTTACCAAATGACCAAAAGTAATTATATTGGCCCCTAATCCTACGGTGGGAATACCTATACCACTGGTGGATTCGGAGGAGCTGGTGGAGCCTATGCCACTAGTGGTGGGTCCTACATTTCGGGAGGCGGCGCCTATACCCAGGGAGCTGGAGGATATTCCTACGGAAATACGTTACCACTTCCAGGAGGTAGCTACTATTCGACATCCGGCGGAGTGACTTCAAGCGGACACCGAGTGGTCGGCGGAACCTCTTACTTCAACGACCCGATGATGAAAGCCAGTTCGAGCACAAACAACCAGATATGAATCATAATTCTAGGATCATTTTCTAAGTACTTTGTGGCCTGGTTTGAGGCGGTCGCATCGCTGCTTAAGCGCGGAGAGGCGTCTCATGAGTGAGGTCTTTTTCAACTACCCACGCCTATTTTCCTCCTGCAGGGATTTTACTTATTTGAGTTTGATGTCAATTGTTAATTAGAGTTCCCTTAGCCGCTGGAGTCGATTGCCTGGTGAAATTCTTACTGTTGAGCCTATAAAAATTCTAACGTTGCTGCACGGAGTTGTGGACTTGCTAAGTAACGCCCTTTTTCTTCTCGGTGATCTGTCTGATTTTAATCTTCAGTTACTCGTAATGGGCACTCAATTATCCCTTCTATGCTTTGAGCTGGGCAATCTTGGCTTGGGTCTGAATTAGAGCCTAATCCATGGATTGAATCTACTACTCCTTAAGTGGCTGCTGCAAGCAAAGCTGCTAGGCACGTTGTTCCAGCCTAAGGGAAAAAGCCTAAAGGAGCAAGATTTTCTTGGTAAAATTTTCGGTTTTTTGAGCCACAACCTCCAGATCCTCACGGATATATTTTTATTACGATTTTAATTACCTAACATCCGAACTGCTTTGCTGCCACTCTAATTTTAGATTCAATCGTTATGCCTCCAGCTCCGTCCCCCTCATTAGGCTCTCCTCCCTTCTTCCGGCAAGCTCCACCCCTCGCCGCAAATAGCTATCAATGGAGGTCTGCAAGATGGAGTTCAAATGAGCGAGCCGATGGCGCATAGCCTCAGCTTGGCGGATAACTCGTTTATGGTCTTCAATAGCTTGCTGAAAGTATGATTGGAAGGTGTGCGCAGACCTTACTCGTCTTACCCGCCTCATCTTAATTTTATTTATCACTCTTATTCATGCCAATGCCTTTTGTCTCCTGGATCTAAGCTGCTCGCCGAACCACTTTAGCTGCGCCAGAAATCCTTTGTTCGGATTAATCTTGCGTCGGCAGGCTGCCACTCGGCTGTAGGCTTCCTCGAACTACAGTCCCAAGTAGTGCATTAGGTAAGCGATCACCACTGTTGCGCTCCGACTAACGCCCACGAGGCAATGCACCATCACATTTCCTTTTCTTAGATTCTCATCGATGAATTCAAGGCATTCCTTGAATTTGGCAATCATGTCAAAATCTTACGAGTCAAGGCAGGTCACATGCTTGTGCAGGATGCGAGGGTGGGGAGTGACTTGATTGGTGATAGTGCAGCTAAGGATAGCACTGATTCCAAGGAGATCGAGGAGGCGAGAAGAGTTAGCTGCAGACTAATTGGCGAGGTAGAGTGCTCCGTAGCCAGGCCTGGGCTGGAGTATGAGATCTGCCTCTGGGATCATTTTAATATTAAATCAAATAAATCAAACAAGCGCCTTGCTCTACTACTTAATCTGCCCCATCAGTTAAAGCCACCGGCCCATATTCACCTCCGTCTGCGCCAGGATGTGCATCAGCAGCTCGCTCTCTTACCACATCGAACGCATCGTCCGGTAGTGGGGAAGCATCACCTGCTCGATCCGCTACACCTACCACTTCGCGATTAAGGCTTCCTGAGATAGTTTGGTTTCGTTATGGCTGGTGGTGAGATTGCTATTTTCGAGGGCAGCAGTTAGTTATTAATGCAATTTGGTGACCCATTTCCGACTGATTTCGAAATTCTTAACAGAGAGGGAAAGATCTGCAGCCAAGAAAATCGTCTTTTTCTTTGTGAACGGACGGCGGTTGGTTGAATATAGTCGTTCAGCCTCAACCTCCTAATAGAGCTGATTGTAATTATCAAGGTCAGTGGCTAGTACATACTAGACGACCTCGCGCTTGAACAGTGGCAATTTATCTGGGCTGATGTTCTGGGTGATCATCACCTCGCTGCAACTCATAATCTCGAAGAGAAGGGCGATGCTATAGTTCTCCAGGACACTACAGTCGTTGTACATGATTGCTAGCTTAGAGAGAGTTTAACATTAAATTGAATTAGAGCGTCCAGTGTGGCCTACATCATGGCCCACGCAGCTACTCATTAGTGCCAAATGTTCCAAGTCATTTATTTAAATCAGCTAAGCCTTCAGCAGACAGTGCAGAGAGTGGGTGGTAGCAATCGAGTGACTTAAGTTGTGGTAAGGATTATTGTTCTTAGCAAATGATCGCTAAATCTACAGCACGAAATTATGAGCGAACTAAGTTTATAAAAGCGGGCTGGTTAACAGGCAAACGCCAAGTCGAATAAGACCTGGAGAATCAAGCTGAGATACATCGTAGTCCCATTACATAGGCACTTCTAGAGGACGAGCCGGCTCAACTGTCAAAGGTTGAGAGTCATGCTCGAGCAGCTATTACTGCGTGTGGTACATTTTTTATAGGCCTTTGGCCTGTGAGTTCCTTTTGATCTGGTCCAGGAAGTCGTTAAACTAATCTTAAGTGACTGCAGATTTGAACTGTTTCTTCAAAAAGTAGAACTCACTGTGCAGCTTTTATTTGTCGAGATGATCGAATTTGCGCTTAGACTGATTGTGTAACTTGATGCTCCTGCAGAACATGACTATTACTTGCCTGATGTGTCCGAACATTGAAGGGACGATAAGGATTCTGATGACCAGCTCCTGGAAGACGAACTGGCCTCTCCACTCGAGCCGCTCCCTCATATCCTCGACGAGTTCGATGATTTTGCGAGAGAGGACAATATTGACGATGAGCCGCTCGAGGCTAATCGGTTCCTTGGTGTACGTAAATTACCTCTTGAAAATGTTGCAAGTGTAGAAATCTCCCAAGATTCGCTTGACGTTAAGCTTTTCATTGAAAACAATCGTCTTCAGGATGTAGGGCCATCGGCTTATCAGTCGGAAAATCATGAACTCCTTGGTTGCGTAGTCAGCCTGGTTGTTGAACTTGAGCCAGCAAGTGGTGAGAATGTCCTCCAAGATCACGTTTTTGGGTGGCTAATCAATACCGATGACGAAATCAGTTTAATTAGCATGGTTCTTTATTCCGAATAATTTGTATTTTTCATATTCTCTGCCACCCTCACAGAAGTGGTTAAAAACATGGTTGGGTGATTGACGACTGATTATAATGGTGTCAGTGAAGGTGAGTTCAAGTCCTGCGATAAACAAGTTGGTCTTTAAGTAGGCCAAGTGCTTTATTATAAAATACTAGCACTCCTCAGCCAACGAGGTGATCTTCTGATTTACCTTGATACAGTTTACAAGGTCCATGAAGATATCAATAATTTGTTCAAACAGTTTGTAAAACCGCTCCTAGCTGGACAAGTGGTGGTACAGTCCAGAGAACTAATCGAAACTGCGCTCAAACATCATGAAGAATTGCATATCGGCTACCCCGAAGCGGATTAGGGTTATTGACTCCACTAAGGTGACAGTCCGTTATAGCAGTACGTGCAGGTTCTCGACCTTGACTCTGACCTTGGCCTCTGACATCTAGCTTAAAAAGAATTGTTTGAGTTCCTCAAGCTCCTCCTGCATGAAAGTGATGTTCTTGTCACTGAACCAGGAGATGAAGCTGCCTTGCTCGTAGATTACAATGAAATGCTAGCATCGGAAGATTTCCAGCATTAGTCTGTTCAAGCTTTATTGCTTGTTATCGAGCAGCAAGAAGTTAGTCGTTTATCTGTGGATCAGCTCAATGTGTCGGAACAGCCTTTATTGAGTCATGGAGAGCTGATAGTTTATTTTGCTTATCCGTTCCTTCGCCTGGAGTTCTGCGTGGTCTTGCTCGAACAAAGGAGTTCGGTTGCGTATTTCTTCGATGCTGCGAATGAGCATTTCGATGGACTCCGACTCCTCGCTGTCCAGCTGGAAGCGATTGGGTAAGTTCTGCATCTTCTTGATGATGTCGAAGGCCACAAGGTTGATCTTCTGATCTTCATCCAAACCGGCTTATCGATTCATTGGGGCAAATATTCCTAAACAAGGAACTTGATAATCTCTTTAAATTAGTGATCCTAAACAACATGATACGATTCGAACACCTGCACACTTGTTCCACTCGTCCGGCAACACACGAAGTGTCCCAGCAGGTCCAGGATCACTATCGTTTACTTTCCTCTCCTTTCCTTCAGGAAATCCTCTTTGGTCAGGTCCACTTGTCCTTTCCGACTGCACTTTGAGAAGACAAATCTCTGGCCTTTGAATGGCTCATCCAAACGGGCTCTAACTAGCTATTCGTGCTTGAGATTCTTCTCAAAGTCGGCAATGATATCATGAGTAACGAATCTGGCAAAATAAATTTCATGCTCGAGCGATTTCAAGTAGTCAATAATTTAATAGTTAGCCACCCAATCTCTTAAGTAGCCATCTCGCTCAAGTTAGTCTTTGAAATTATATTTGTTTTTCTCAATGTAAGTCTTGCGCTGGTCCTGGATGAATTGCATTGCTGCATCGACAGCTTGCACCAAGTTTTATTATTGTGACTGTGGGTCGATATTCAAGGAGAGCAAGTTAGCGTAGGCGAGCGAATAGTAACCGCAAATAAGCCGAGGAGTATTGTACTTGCAGACGAGGGGCAGGAAAATTTAGTCCATCTGAGATAAGACTTTGACCACGTCAAGTCTAGGAAAGTGCATTTTATTAAATAAAATTGATAAAATATCCAAAAAATAGAAGAAAACTTGCAAATATAATTTTGAAACTTGAAGAGGCACCTAGCGCCACTACTTGCAGTGAAAAATTGCTAGGCGATAATATTGCTCAGCTACGGAAACAGTAAATTAAATATTAATCCGCAGATATTTTCATGAATTTTCTGTCAGTAAGAAAGTCTCAGCAATTATGAAGGGGTTGGGGTTGGGGTTGGGGTTGGGGTTGGGGTTGGGGTTGGGGTTGGGGTAGGGGTTGGGGGTGGGGTTGGGGTAGCGGACGTGGTTGAGGTTGGGGTCGCGGTCGGGGTCAGGGAC
>QQSS02228148.1:0-10403 GCA_003687565.2 Craspedacusta sowerbii | reverse complement strand
CTAATACACATCGTCTTCCATGCAAACATTTTAAAGCTTTGCCATCAGGAACACCTGCATCCTCAAGCAAGCAATAATTTTCACTACCCGCTAGGTTAGAAAGGCAGGTTCCATTACATGTTTAGGTAGCTTGGGCGTTCCAAGATAAACTCTTTGGGTTTCTCCAACCCCATAAGTTTCTTCAGGATTATATTCTCATCAGCTTCATTCACTTCCCTAGCTCAAGTAAGCCTTATTGGCTGTTTAGCTAGATACCAAGTACCTAGATACCTAGATACACACCTAGCTTTAGGGCATTCGTCATGGATGTCAACTACCTGCTTGAATGCTTCCAAATCATAGGAAGGAGCATTTGCTACAACTGAAAAATTGTGGTGAAACATGCAAAAGTAAATTCCAATCCCTTTCTTAGCCATTCCTTTCTCCTCTTCATTCGTGGTATTAGAAAAATATTACTTATCAATTGAAGGGTCAAAATACAGATTCCGCCAGCCATGACTCTGGCCTCATGGCAGGAGCCAGCCTGATTAAACGCAAAGCGGGGCAAATGTCCACCCAGAAAGCAAACATACATCTCTTAGTTTTCTGTAGTCACCCCTATCGAGAAAGAAAGAGCAAAAATTCCACATTCAAGGCACAATTTGCAATGTTGTACAAAGGAGCTCCATTTTCAAGTAAATCCCAGAGTTTTTTCAATGCGTAAACATTATTCTTAAAGGTTGGCCAAATCTTACAATCTCCTGGGCCCTTGTGTTTCTTTTTCAGTCAAGGCCTCCATCATGTGTGCCATGTGGACCTCCGCCACAAGGCTTCTGCACATGAGCAATGGACGAGGGGCATTTAGAACGGTTGAAAGAAACTTAATCTAACCAGCAATCCTCAATCAATCAATCAGCCAACCAGCAGACCGGAACTGTTCTCATATTTTTCAATCCTTTGGAATCTGCACCGATGAGCATTAGTCCTCGAGACAGCAATATCATTTAAATCTACCCCAGCCTTGTTCCAGATCGCAGCTACTATGTATCTGGTTGAACTCCAACTTAATACCTGGCAGAAACAGCAATTTATAGTGCCTTCAATTAGTTCTTCATGCCTTTTATGTAAACATAAACATGATACCAATAGAAACAAAATTTAATTTGGCTGATTTACAAGAATTACTTGTCTTTAATACGTACACTGCTGTTATCAAATTCGCTAAGAACGAAAAGTACCTCCAACCTTGTTTTTTGAGGTAGTAGATCTTTCATTTGAGCCCTCCACAGATTCATCTATCAACTTACCTGACAAATCATTTAAAAATCAAATTCTAACTCATGACTTGAGTCAACTGGGATTACATCTTGATTCTTAGGGCTATTAGCAGATTGGTTCTGACTCCGGAAATTTTCTAATCGTTGACGTCGCTTTGAACTGTTTGCAAAGTCGTGATCAATGAGGCCATATTCATGTAGGCATACATTTCCAATTTTGACTGCGGGAATGAAGCAAACTTCGCATAGTCGAGGACCAAACGTTTTCAACGCTTATCGTGTGTGAGAATTCGACTAATTGAATACAGCAACAAGTCAAACTGTGTCATGGCACTGCTAATACCAGCCGGTCATCAGCAGAACACCAGACTTCACGGGTGTTTCGGTCATTTAAGGTCAGGACACCTCCATCTGGCTGGCCCGTGCTGCAAGCACCAGATAACCTTGAAGAGCACTGCAGCTAGTGTTTAAATAGCTAACCACCTAAGCCGCAGTATGAGGGCACACATGCCCAGACAGTCGCAATCAACCGCCCGTGATGTCTCGGTCTTTCCCGGGGCATATGCATCTGGCGTCCTGCCTAATGTCCCTTCCTGTGCAACTACTTGCCTTCTGCAATACCCATGCCGATCCAACTTCAGCCGCTTTCGACACCATACGCACGCTTGCCTCCCTACTCTTTAATCCCAAAGCGCGGAACCAACGCCTCACCGAATGGGCAAGAAATCCCTGGCACCCTAACTCGACTGTCAAAAGCTTACTGCGCCATCCACTCCTCCTGCATTCTTCTCCAAGATCAGCGTATCTAGAAAGCTTCCTTTGCCTCGCCTCGTCCATTCTGGACTCCCACGGCACCGTCAAATCTGTCAGAATGACTAATCGCCCTCTCCTGGACAAAGGCACTATGTCCGGACGCAGTGAGGTGAAAACAACATTTGCTGGAATAGAGACGTTGCTCTCGTCCACTAATACCTCCCAATCATCGACAGGGGCCAAGATACCCTCAACACCAAGTAAGGTTCCCACTAGCACCTTCTTGCAATGCTCCCGCACCCACAAACGAAATTCCCCTCGCTTGCGTGGACCAAGCTTCACGCCTCCAGCCACAGCCTGTATAGCAACCTCTCCTAAGACACCAAGCACTTGGTTGTGTCGCCAGGCGTATGCAGGCAGCAGGGTCTCACAAGATGCAAGCAAGTGCTCCTAAGATGCGCGCATCTTCCTATACTTTCTGCACAAATCTTCTGATTAAATTCCCCACCGCCGCAAGTTGGCAGGCCATAGAAGCACATCATAAACAGCTCTAGCCGTAATGCGAATCAACCCAGCTGACATCCCAAGCAATTCAACCCAAGACAAACATCTTTGCTCCACACTTTTCCACCTGGTCCACTCACCTTGAACACCCGGCTGGGCTGCTCTGAGCACTCGTTTAGCCTCCTTCATTTCCCTAACATTCTGGTGTACTACTAGATCATGCTTTCCTGCCCGAATCCGCTTGCTAAACCAGCGCACTGGAGCCTCAAAGCCAACGCTATGCATCCCGGTCTGGACAGAACTCTGCACCTCTTTCCACTTGGCCTCGGCAATGGCGTCGTCAATCGCTTTCTTAGCATTCAATTTCTTCCCTGATCTGACAATCAAATGAGTTTCTGAAGCAACAGGATCGTCAGATTCCAGACAAATCATTGCCAGTCGGACCTTCCCAGCTTTAAACTCCTCCAACAGGAAGGAGAAAGGCATCCTGAGCTTGATGGACTTGCAGTGAAGCGCAACATCCGTCAACACGCGCGCGTTCCCTAACCATTTCCTATAAAAACATTTAAACTCTGCTGCATGCGCTCAACCCTTGTCACTGCTACCTAGTACACCTGCAGCTTCCACAACGCCCTCGGTAGCAACCCAAACTCACAACACCACAGCTTCGCTTTTTTTTGGAATGCACAAGCAATCATGTCGCTTAAGCATGCTTTCTGTTGGCGATGAATGCACACTCCTCGCTGCTTATCAGATAACCCACGCTCATAACATCTGCCTAGACTTTTAACGCACTGCTCTGACAACAATGGGATATTCCCACCATCCACGCTAAACATTTAACCACCACCTTACCTTGCCTAATAGACAGACTTCTACACTTCTTTGTCTTAAATTGCATTTCCGTCCATCCAATTAACGCATCCAGGCCTGCTAGACCTTCCACCAACTGCTGCTCCTGACTCGACAATAAGGTTAGGTCATCCCTGCAGGCTCTAAAGGACGGCAATATCAACCCTTCCAATAGAGACATACCAGCGATTCGCGTCGAAACATCTCTCGTCACCACCTCCATCCTAAGCACAAATAACAGGGCGACATTGGACACCCCATAGGAACACCGATCTCTAACGGCTGCCACTCCATGGTGAACGACTTGGAGGTAAATTGCATCCGAAAATGACTGTAATAAAGCTGCAGAAAATCCCTAACAGATGTGTAGGTATGCAAAAGAACTCCAGCGTGAATTGCGATTAAGCATGAGGCACAGAGCCTTACGCATTAGCCAAGTCCAACAAGATGACATCGATATTCTCTCTATTCTCATTCATGCTATTCTGACTAGACTCCCAGTAAACAGCCTGAAAATCAAAGTATACCTGCTTTCTAAATCGATGTGTCTAAATACTTATTTTGCAAGACAAACTCTGTCATGCGCCGCGCTAGCACAATCATCAAAATCTTTCCCTGCACAACGAGCAGCGATATCGGTCTAAATTGTCCAATCTCCTTCGACTCTTCTTCTTTTGGAATATACATCTCCTCAGCAACGTAAAAACTCATCGACACAATTTTCTTCCTCCATAAAACTTAATGATACTCCACAACATCTTGCGAACCCGTGGACAGTAATGAAACAGCTTAAAGGATGATCCGATCTGTCCAGGTGCACCTCCTGCCCTTGCCTTCCTAACCACAGCATCTGCCTCCAGCCTGAGCTTAACAACATTAAATTCGTGGACTGGCTTAATGACCTGTGTCAGCCCTGGAAACGGGACAAGAGATCCAAAACACCTATCCCTAGCATAAGTAGCCCTCAGATGCTCCTCCGGGGCCTCCTTACACATATCCAAAGAGCCAGAGGCTCCATCCTCAAAGAGCGCCCGGACAAATTTATAAAGGTCCTTGTAAAACGCCTGCCTCCGCTTCTCCCGCCTACGACGCTTTTGACACTGATACTCACCCCATCTGACACACCTGTGTCTTGCTTTAAGCTCCTCGAACAACTTCATCAGACCCTTCCTCTCCATTACACCAGCCACTTTCCAGCTCTGGCGTAAAAGCTTCTTTTCCACCTTCAATTGCGCAATGGCTGCTAGCTTCTATTGCAACCCACCGACGAGACAGCACTATAGGATATCTCCAAGCTGACCATCTACCTTCCGCTACTTAGCACTGTTTGCAGGGGGTCATAAGATAGGCTTCTTCCGCAACTTTCCACACGCCAACAGGAGGGGGTCTCCAGCACGGTGTTTTGAAATCGGGCTGGGACCTCCGACTGTCTTATCTAGTGCTTCACTAGAGCAGTCCGTTACTGTCACACCCATCGAACACTTCACCTTCCCCTTATGAACCGCTGCACCCTTTTTTCCTGAAATTCTCGACCACGCCCGTCACAAGGATTCTCCTTTCTAGATGTAAGTCTAACACACCAACATTTCAGAACCCTTCCGGATCCCTATCCAACGCGACTTAACGTGGAAAGCCGGATGCAGCGGATGAGAAGCCTTTAAATCAGTTGGGCACACACTCACCACTAGAGGTAGTATAATCTCAAAGCAGTGATGCAGATAGCGTATGCAACTGAGCTAGCCTTATTTTTTGATCCTTCAAAATATATTGTTGAGCAGGTACGGATGCGTGATCACTTGCTTGCGTGAAACCAAAAAATCGAGGGTTATCCAAAGATCCGTACCCTAAACAATACTTGCGAGTACATAGATGTTACGTCGGCTCTTTCTAATTCAATTGTTGAAAAATTCCAAAGAAAACATGCAAACCAAACAAAATTTGCAAACCACTGGTATCAATCTTCGAAACCGGCTCACAATCCTATCATTCAACTCGAAAGACACGGACCAGCATATATAAACTTCCGATCAATTTGACAGAGTCCCAACGAAAGACATCCGTATTCAATCTGAAAACAAGTCGCTCTACTTACACTTGTCTGAAAGACAGTTATCAGCCGAAGAAATCTCGGACACGAGCTGGGCCTTTCCTTTTGCCCTAGCCACAAGAACTTTAATTAAAGAGCGAATTGCAGCAGACTTTTATAAATTTACGAGAAAACTAGGACTTACTGAATATTGGCATCAAAAACATGTACCAAACAAAGATCATAGCACTCAAAACCTGCCCCACGACACTATAACCGATCAATGTAATTTGGACTGGTCGAAGTCGAACCCTTACTGGTATCCTGATGAGGTTTGCAAGGGTCGTTTGAAAGGCCTTAAAGAATTCATCACAACATTTACTTCAAACTTCAAGTCGCAAACAAATGCCGCCCAAATGCATCATTGGAACAAAATAAGCCAAAAACTGAGACTAGCCCTTTCAATCTTAGAGAATGACCCCAGGATTGTAATAAAGCCGGCTGATAAAGGTGGAAAGCTGGTCATAATGAACAAACGGACTATTATAAGGAGTGCTTAAAAATACTGACGAACACCAATTTTTATGAAGAACTGCAGCTTGATCCGAATCCAAATTACTTATCAAAAGTTCAAACCCAGACAAAAGTGAGTCTTAAACTGGGTTATGTGGATAAACAAGAAAATCACTATAATGAGTAGCAGTTCTTGCACCCTGCTTTTTTATGGGCTCTCAAAGATTCACAAGCATTTTGGAGAAAAGGCCTATTTGCAGTGGATAGGAGTCATGCACGGTCAAAATTTCAGAGTTCATGGACTCTTTCTTAAAGCTAATTGCACAAAATTGCGCCATCCTTTATTAGTTACACGACCGATTCCGTATGCAAGCTGGCAGATCCACTGCCAGAAACCTGAAAACTTGTGGATGGTCACTATGGATGTTATATTCCTGTATCCCAATATTTCTCATGAAGATGGTATCTCAGCATGCAAGGATTTTTTACAAATGCGTCACAAGAAAAACGTTCCCACTACCATGCTCACCTCACTAATAGAGACAGTGCTTACAAGCAACACCATGCTGTGTTGACACGTTGACAATCGCTCGTTCCATCAAACGCGGGCACAGCGACAAACAGCCCCTTTGCTTTTAACTACGCAAACACTTTTATGCGAAAATTTGAGTCGAGATTGCTTACTAGCTTTCGACACCATTTTGAAAAGTCACCCTTACGCTGGAAACCGTTACATCGACGACATATTTTTCGTTTGGGAAGGAAGTAAGGACAGCCTAGACCATTTCCTTCGTTTTGGCGACGAGTTTGCCTATTCTAATTTCGCCTCGACCATAAGGTTCACCACCACCACATCCCAGTCCGAGGTAATTTTCTTGGACGTACAAGTTAAGTTGCACGGTAGAAGATTTATCACGGACCTCTACTCTAAACCAACTTCTGCGCATGCTTACTTAAATTCGAAAAGCGATCATCCACCTGCAATCTTTAAATCTATTCCGTTTTCGCAATTCACGAGGATTCGAAGAATTTGTACAAAAAAGCAGATTATAATAAGCGTGCTCACAACTTTATAGAGTACTTTAGAAACTTGGGCTGCGACCATAAATCCCTCCTTAGAACATTTATCTCGCCTAGCTAGGGAAGATTTGTTAATGAACAAGCAAAATGCGAGCACCACGAGAAAAGAGAAACTTGCGTTTGTCCTAACCTGGCACAGGAGCCTCGCTAGTATTTCTAAAGTGCTTCATTCAACATATGACCACATTTGCCAGAAGTACCTAGATTTTAAGCAAGTTTTCCCAACGTCACCGATTGTTGCCTTCTAGCGAACAAACAACATAAGAGATCGTCTGGTTCGGTCGTCAAGCACAAACAAATGTGGGACATCGACTTCGTGTAATGTAAAGCGTGGAAAACGCTGCTTTCTATGTACGTCCATGAGTGGCATAGACAAAATTCACAATAGAAAGTCTGAGCGATCTTATTATACCGCCGGCGGCACGTGTGGAGAGCAGGGCGTCATTCATGCTGCCGAATGCAGCAAGAACGAACTCATATTTGTGGGTTACACAAGAAATAAACTAAAACATCGTTTCGATGGTCATCGATCGGATGTTTTGAACCATCCAGGCCAAAATGAACTTGCAACGCACTTTGCTAGCAATAAAGATTGCGATTTTAGTACGGACTTGCGTGTGACGATCCTGCAGCGTGGTGTCAGTGGGTCAGAGGAACAGTTCAGATTGAATGAAGAGCGATGGATAACAGGACTACAAACACTGCACCCTAGGGGCATGAACGTTCGGGTTTCAGCAATGGCGGAGACATATTCTTTGTTATTTGGCTAATACTAAGCGATTTTTTTTGTGTTGTTATGCAGTATCCAGAAATCTGATCAAAGGGACCAGTGCAACGCACCGTTGATTAATAAAAGAAAATCCGTAATTCATATAACTTTTTGATTTTCTGCCTGGGTTTCT
The DNA here is from genome assembly GCA_003687565.2 of Craspedacusta sowerbii. Classification (NCBI taxonomy): domain Eukaryota; kingdom Metazoa; phylum Cnidaria; class Hydrozoa; order Limnomedusae; family Olindiidae; genus Craspedacusta; species Craspedacusta sowerbii. Next base: position 2,517 of record QQSS02228148.1, on the reverse strand, counting down.
GCCTGCAATTACTCGATAATAACGATTGCTGAAGTGCACGCAAGTCAGTGCATGATGGTCATGATTTTAAATTTTGAAGGATAACGCTGTGTACGTTTGATTAATTGTTCGTAAGTAAGCAAGCTCCACTCTTCTATTTAGGGCATTTTGATAAGGTTCGTTTGCCAATTTTTGTATGTCTCGACCTACTGTATCCCCTTCACATTTAACTTACATCTATGAAATTTAACCATGAAGCCCTGGAATATTGGTATGAACTGGTGGTTCCTTTGGTCGTTGTTTAGCTCGTCATCATGGTCTGCAATATGGTCACTGGTACATTGTGGCAATCTACATACCAACAAAGAGACTCGATTCATTCCCTTATATATAAGCTTCGTGGCAATAGCAAGTTTGCTTGAGGCGCCAAAATAGAGTCCTTCGTTTTCATCCGAGTTATCTTAGCAAAAAAACAAACTTACAAACAAACGAAACTTAAAATCTATATAATAATATACATAACAAAAATGGTGTGCAGCGATCTCCATTTTTGGTTGTGAGCCGCTCAACTCCAATACGAGGTTCATAAGCCGTTGACACGAACTTGCACGCCAACGTTAGTTTCCTACCAAGTCGTGGTTTAGCCAAGGCCATGGCGTCAATTTTCCTAACTGTCCATCCTGCTAAAGGAAGCCAAGAACAGTTCAGTGACAGGTATTGACTTGCTTTGCTAGTGATCTCAGGCACCCATGCATTTTCGTACTTCTTGTCAGGCATAGCAAGGTTTTTCTAGAACGTGCATGAACCTTCAGACTGAAGTATATGGCCACATTGATCCGCTTATTAAATACAAACTGGATTATTATATACAACCTGTATTGTTTAATTTTCGTGAGCCCTATTGACGGACACTGCAGGATCTCATCATGTTGTTAGGGTACTAACGATATGCCAACATGACTTGTCAAGAGTCCTGCATAGCCTGTTCTTGTGGATTGGTCTTGGAATCTGTATGTAAGAATCCTTGTATGCTCTCGATGCTTGCATACATCATACACTGATCACAAAGAGGCGCTGAAAGAAGAGTTTAGCAGCTAAGAACATTTTCTAATTATCTAGTAGACCCTGAAAGAAGAGTTTAGCAGCTTAGAACATTTTTCTAATTTTAGATATTGATTGCAAATGGCAAACATCTTTGTTGCTGGTTTCCAACTTTTACTACATAAAACACAATTTTTAGTAGACTGTATGTGCAAGGTTATAAAATACCTTCACAAGCCTGACTGATGCTTCTTGTGGTTAAATTACATTGCCAACCAACTTTCAATTAACATGTTGGGGACTATTCACTGGATAGCTGCAATCCAATCGTACTTGGAGTTCAAAATCTTGTTATTTAAAAGCTTAATTTTTGCAAACTTAAGCAATTGCCTAATTTTATTCCAGCGCACTTGAAGGACCTGAGTAACAAACATTTGCCAAGATTTCTCTTAAACACAACAGCAAAAACCAGTATTGAAATTGGGTGACTTCATACAGTTTTTCTTTTGAAGTCAGAGTTTAAAAGCCTGGTCATGCATTGGGACCCAAAATTTAATGAATGCTATCAGTTGTAAGACTTGCAGAAGCAGTGTAAAAGTAAAAAGTATGCAAGCGCTTTACCTGTTAGGCATCATGTTGATATTTGTACTGTGTCCAAAGTCAACTTGCATTCAGGTGACTGTAAACACTAAGTCTTAGACAAGATCTTAGTTCCAAGTGTTTTGCTATCTATTTTAGCGTAGGAAAATGTCAAAGTGTCAAATGTCAAGCAAATTTTTAAGGCACTGGTAACAAACAATGAAACATTGTTCTAAGTGACCCTAACATCAACTCAACAGTGTACAGCACATCATCTTCAGTTGTGAAATGCAGCAATTGTTGCAAAAACTACATTTTTGGTATCAACAGTGTTCCTTAGTAAGCCATTACTCCAAAGCCGTTGAATCATGAAGAACCTTGAGAGGTTGTACAACAGCTTGAATTTCGTTAAGCTAATTAATGATCATAAGTAAGTTGCCTGCAGGTATGTAGTCTGTACCATAAAGCGATTTACATGACTTGAATTGGCTAATCAAATTATTAGGATATGCTTTGTGAAATTCTTTGTTGCTGGTTTGTGAAGGTGCCCTGCTAAGGCTTCCACTGAACATGGCTTCACAATAACAGTTCAATAATTATTAGTTCTAGGTGGACCTGACTAAAGTTTTACGATGGCTTTGATAGGATTTTTCTTAAGAAAAAAAGCCTTGATTCTAAGTCGCCCAGATTTAGGGTATGAGCCAATAGCTTAGATTGCTTTGTGTGCAAACAGTTACTGAGGCAGCAATAAAAGACCTTCCAATAACGAGTTTATGTTTTTGTATGCTTTTTATTTGTTCCCTTGATGTTGACTGTGTTGCAATCCTTGCATAATTAAGTGTTTTTTATTTATGGATTATTCCTTTTCATTAAGATGCTGGTCTTCCCTAGCTGGATTTTATGTACGACAGGAAGCAT
>QQSS02228137.1:0-10403 GCA_003687565.2 Craspedacusta sowerbii | reverse complement strand
AAAAAAACATATCCTCAAGTTGATTCGATCTCGGAGTCTTCACGTACAAGTCAACAGACTTAACAACTGCGTTATTGAGACGATGTGTGAATGAGCTTAAGAAAATATGAAATATCTTAATCAAAGCATCCAAAGCTGGTGTCAAAGATCTAACCATGGTCACTGAGGAATTTAGTATAGACCAGAATTGGAGGATTACCTGGCGGATAATCTCTTCGCTGAATTTAAGATTTTAAAAGAAGCTCGAAAGAACCGATTATATCATTATATTATATATATTATATTATATATATCAGTACATTGCTATAGTTGATCTCCTCGTCATGGGATCATGGACCTAAGTTCCTTTGGGCAGGCGGCAAGAGCATGAAATCTCGTAGCGACCACTACGACCTTGAAGAAGACTGATTGCGAACTCCTGCCGGCGAGCTGTTTTGCTGTGGTTTTTGAGGATGCAAGCTTTGCGAGAAAGGTCGAGAAATTTTCCTCTTGGAGATCGCTTTCGCAAGCCATTGCACAGCTAAAAACAATGTCGAGATGTGAAACCTGGCAACATCAATGCCTCACAGTCGAATCCATGAGAGAGGCTGAAGTATTCATCATCAAGACTTTTAAAGCGTCGGAATTCTGCGAGGAAATCGATACTCTTACGACGAGCCAAGAAGTTAAGAAAAGAAGCTGTTTAGCAAAACTAAGGCGTTTCTTAGACAAGGGAATCTTGAGAGTAGGAGGTCGATCTCAAGCTTCAACCATTTTGACAAGCAATGAAAAGCATCCAGTAATAATGCCCCCGGCGCAATTATGTTACCAACTTGATTGTTCATAATTACGATGACAAGTCTTATCACCAAAGACGATCGACTGCAATTGCATTGATTCGACATTCAGGTTTTTTGGATTTTAGGTAGTAGTTCCGTGGTCTTCAGTGTAATAAGAAATTGTGTCAATTGCAGGTGGCTGCTTGGCAAAAACCGTGGGCAACTGATGAGCGACCTACCAATGGAAAGATTACAGCCATCACTTCCTTTTACTCACGTTGGGCTGGATTGTTTCGGGCAATATGTTGTTAAAGACCCTAGATCGGAACTAAAGCGTTGTTGTTTGCTTGCCACGTGCTTATTCTCAAGAGCAGTTCATCTAGTACTCCTCGAAGACATGGGTACTGATAGCTTTATCTGCGCACTTCGAAGAATAATTTCCATCACATGTCCTATTGAGAAAGTAAGATGCGACCAAAGTAGTAATTTTGTTGGGGCAAGTAACGAACTTTTGAAAGAATTCACTGCAAGAGATGGAAAACTGCTTGTATTTCTTGATGAAAATCGCTGTCAATTTAAATTCAATCCTCCTACGGCTAGCCATATGGTGGGATTGTTCGAGCGACAAATTAAAACTGTCAAGTTTGTATTGAACACGGTTTTGATGAAATACGCTAGCAGAATGGATGCAGCTGCACTACGTACCGCACTGTACGAGGTCATGGCCGTTGTGAACAGTAGGCTGTTATCCATAGAAGACATTCATGAGCCGACTGTGACTGTGATCACGCCGAACCAGCTTCTAACAGGAAAGCAATTCTACAACGACTTGCTTTCGATGCAGCCTATGGCCCTCAGTGAGCCAGAAAACGTGTACGCGCGGAAACGATGGCTGCAAGCCCAGGCTATTACCGATGAGTTCTGGGCCTCATGGAAACATCTTTACTTTAACAACATAAACGTATGGCAGAAGTGGACTCAGACGGAAAGAAGAATTGAGTTAGGAGATGTTGTCCATATTGACGATTCAGCCTTACCAAGAGGACTTTGGAAGCTTGGTATTGTAGACAAATTCCAACCAGGCACCGATGGAATGATTCGCTAAGTCATGGTTAGAGTAGGTAACCGGAAGCTTGACCGACTTGGAAAAGATATGGAGTGTCGCACCATCCTGGTAAGACCATTGCACAGGCTGTCATGGATTGCTCATGATACACTTTGAGTACGCATCCCTTCCCCCAGCAAGGAGGGTGAAGCGCCTGGGCTCCAGATAGCAAAACAAAGGGAGGAGGAAGCGCCTGGGCTCCAGTCAAGCTGGGTCAACGACAGGAATACAATCAAGCTGGGTCGGGGAGGAGGAAGTGAGCAGGGATGGACCTTATCCTAGTCACCCTGCTCCTTCAATTGGACAGTTGCTGTAGAACTTCATGAACTGCATGAATACCACATGTAAGTATATTTTGTAGTAGGTAAGGTAAAAGTAGTCAACGTATCCGTAAGAATAATATCTCTCTCAGTTCTGAGTTCCTTTGTAGCGGCTTTCACGTAGTACCGACAAAGCATACCTCAATATTTGGTGCAAGTGACCAGGGAAAAGAATGGCATCGTTCAAGTCGCTCCGGTAGGACTGGAGGTACCACGCTAAGAAGGCCGATATCCTCGCCGAAAACGCCAGAGTACTTCCTATAAAGGTCGCCGCTCTACAATCCCTCGCTGATCAGATAGCACCGCTCGTCGATGAAGACGACGAGTCGCAAGATGGCTTCATTGAGGAATCCAGCAGCCTAATCGACGCAGTAAGTGACCGCATTTGCGATCTCCGGTTCAAGATCATACAGGAACAAAGTAAGACAGACATTACTTTCTATGAGTCTGGACCACCTCACCCGCAAGGTATCAGCTCAGCGCCTGCAACTGCCGCCTCTGCGTAACATGATGTCAGCTCTACGTCCGCCCGAGGGGGGGTCACACTGCGCGCGAAAAAATCGCCTGTCTCATTAGCTGCGAGCTCCGCTGGCGAATGGACGATAAGGAGGAAGAATTGCTTCTGCTTGCCATGACCGCTAAAGAAAACAGAGAAAAAGAAGAAGTTTTTGAATTCATGATACTATTTCGAAACCGTCCCAATGTATACGTTCTAACTTAAAGTTAATCTTTTAATATTTTCCTCATAATAAAAAGTGTCTACTTTTGGGACCTTAATACCATTACGCTTAGTCACAGGGACGAAGGAACGATAGTTCAGCAAGAAATGGCAAAGCTTGGCGAGTCATGTTTTTTTACGTCGTTATCAGCTATGGAGCGAAACTACCGCACTTACGAAGAAAAATTCTTGTTTCGCTCACATGTGCTCAAATTTGAGCGGCGATTGGTTGCTGCCATAATTGGCCGCGCGGTCAATTAAAAAAAATAGAACATGTTCTAATCGCTCGCGGCGAGACGCGGCGAGGCGCGATTTTCACGCGCGCAGTGTGACCCTCTCCATAGGAAAGCCTCTGTTCTAATTTCAGATAATTGAGCGCGCGCGCAGTGTGACCCCCCTTTACAACCACGCCAGCGCTGCAACTGCTACTTCCTCGCCACTAGCCGCCATATCGTCGCCGCTAACTGCCCCTACATCGTTGCGATCTTCACAAAATGCTCCGCAAACGCTATTTCAGCAGCATCTACGCATCATAAACACCGATTTAATCTCCCGAAATTGCATCTGCCAATTTTCGACGGTAACCCCATGCAAGTGATAGCATTCCAAGATAAAGCTGGATTTCTATATCCAGAAAATTTTCCGCGGACAGAACGGAACAATATGTGATAGCTATTGATTACCACTTAAAGCCCTATCAACACGGAATCTTTTCCGTACCGCTGTGTCCGGCAGAGTTGACCCGAGTCCAACTTTGAGCGGATTTCTGGCGGCAAACTTTCAAAATTAGCCAATCAGCTTTAGCTTTCGTGGAAATTTGGCGGAACTTCAGCAATTACCGTTCGCGCAAAATTTTCTGATTTGACTGGTCAGCAGAAAATTTCTGCGGACCAATTAGCGACATCTTTTGGTCCGTTCTGTCCGCTGAAAATTTCTGGATCCAGCTTAAGTTTAACGCGGCAGTTAACAGCGACCCTAGCCTCGCTCCTGTTGATAAGTTTAACTATCTGAGTTCCCATTTATCTGGTGACGCCGCCCAGAAGGACTCCCGATCTCAACTATAAGCTACGGAAAAGCGATGGAACTTCTACCAACCTGATAGCGCAAACCCGAAATGTTAGTTACTGCGTACATAAATCCCATACTAAACATGGCACCACCTTCTGAGGTAGCCACAAGTCTACGCGAATTCCACGATAAAATAGAAACTCATGTCAGATGTCTCCAAAGCTTGGGCGTTCCTAACTCAATGAACAGTGCAATGCTAGTTTCAATCGTGCAACAAAAGCTGAGATATTCCGTACTAACGCAAATATAACGCGATAACACCAAGCACATGGGACATGTCGGAGCTATTAAAAGCTCTGCTCAAAGATATAAATGCCAGATGCTGTGGCAATATAGCTGCTCCTATATCCCTTATAGAAACACAAACTTACAAGCAAGCCACTACAAGCTTCGTGGTGAACACACGCCAACGCCTCCGCGCTCAAGAACGACCACGTCAACGCAAACCCGTCTGCGTATACTGAAATCGCGATCACGCTAGCGCCTATTGCTCCGCAGTAACAGATATCAGTCAAAGCAAGGATATACTCAAAAACACAAAACGGTGCTTTAACTGCCTTTCCACTTCGCACGCTATTAAGTCATGTACTTCGAAATTTACCTGTCGCAAAAGTAGAGGCAAGCATCACACTTCGATATGCCAGGCGCCGCACACTCAAAAGCCCGCAGCTGAAAGCCTAACGCTATCCTCAAATCAAGCAACGCACGTCGAACTCACGCCTTCGCAAAGCCCCGTCCTGCTTAAAACTGCAACCGCAGAAGTGCAACACGAACGCACTAAAGCAACGCTGAACATCTTAATGGACAAAGGTTCGAAGCTTACCTTCATCACCGCAGCAGCCGCCCAGCGCTTGGGAATCAACACTGCAGCATGCGCAACGGAAAGAATTGCTTTCTGTACGTTCGGTGACAACGCAAGCAAGCCGCGCAGCTATCCGGTCACTTTCCTAAACCTTATCACAAGCACAAGGCAAAGTCAAGTTAGATGCAGTCATTGTGCCAAATATCGCAGCGCCTATTCACAACTACGTGCCGCATGTGCGCAAGCACCACACGTATCTAACAGACTTACCGCTCGCAACTCGCACAGCCCAAGGCCAGCTAGAGATAGATATCTTAGTTGGTGCGGATTTTTTTGGATGATCGTGAAGAATAAGGTGATAAAGGGACAAGAACCAACCGCAATAGACTCAAGAACTGGTTAGCTACTCTCAGGCCCTCCAAACTGTCCCACCCTACAACCAAACAGTACAAACGTTTTAAACTCAACATGCTTGAAAGTCTTAGGGGTAAGAAACACGACATTTATGAGCTAAGTACAACCTACTGGGATCTAGAGACGGTGGGCATTCATGAAAATACCAAGGAAGATACGTTCGATTTGCAAGCCTACTGTGCCGACAAAATTCACTAAAATAGCGACGGGAAGTACACTGCAAGTCTCCTATGGAAAGCAGAGCATGCGCCTTTGCCAAACAATTACGTAATCATTAACGCCCGCACAAGCGCTATGATCCGCCACCTCGATAACAAAACCCTACAACTTTACGACGGCATAATGCAAGATCAACTGCACAAAGACTTTATAGAGAAAGTGAATGATGACAATGCAGAAGAAGGATACTACCTCCCGCACCACAGCTTTAAGAAAAAAAGTCCCACGACTCCAATCAGGATCGTGTACGACTGCAGCTGCACCTCGCGAAATGTTCCAAGCCTCAACGACTGCTTAGAGCCAGGCACAGCATTACCAAAAGACTTGGTTGCAATTTTGCTCCGTTTCCGCACGCATCCAATCGCATTCACACGCGATGTATAGAAGGCTTTCCTCAATGTGCGCTTGCATCACGATGATCGCAACTTTACCAAGTTTTTGTGGCTCAGCGATGCAAATGATCCCCAAAGCAAGTGTGATACATACAGATTCAAATCAATTCTCTTCGGATCCACTTGCTCCCCTTTTATTTTGAATGCAGTTCTCAGAAAACATCTTTCTCGTTATCAAAACGCAGTAACCGTATGCATTCACAAGAATCAGTATGTTGACAATCTTCTGACCGGAGTGAGCGCTGGCAGTACTCCAAATGACCACTGGCAGAATGCCGTAGAATTCTATCGCCAAGCCAAAGAAATCAAGCGCGGCGCTGGTTTCAAATTTTGCTCATCGGCGACCAATGAGGCTATTCCTCATTACGACTGATAACAATTACGATAACGATGCGCAGGTGAATGCACTAGGGCTTAAATCGCGTATCCATGGATGAGCGACAACTTGGATGAGCGACAAACTAATGACCATCTAATGACCTCCTCATTCAACTAGTAATTACGGCAAGATCCAAGCAGTTACCCTTGTAAAAGGTTGCCAACAGCTGCTTATCTACTTGGCCATATTTCAGAACAACGCGGGACTTTCAAGGTCATATGAACTGCTCTTATCTAATATGCTTCCCAAAGGCTGCGTTGTGGGTTAAGTGGATAGCGTCGCTGTCCAATAAATTTTCAAGCAACTGCGCCAACGCCAAACTTGAGAGAGACTGCGGAAGCAACTTCAGAGAGTCTTTCAGAGCATGACCTAATCGATAGTGAAGAGTCCCCTTCGTTCTGCGTGTGAAGAGTGCTTTAAGTTGTCACTAAAATAGGACTACAGCATCTTTTGTAAATACTTGCCAATAGATGATGAAGCAGACGCTAGGTTATCGTTTAGAACTATGCTTACTAGATAAGCGAAATATAACTCTCATCTACCCTTCTTTACATGCAGCAATATAAAATGCACAGCTTTTGTTTGAACTGTACCTTGCAGCGGTCGTGCTTGGCTTGTGCATCATTGGTATAATTTAAGATGTTAGAACCAGCATTTTGATGAACCATCACTGCATATATTATATCTATACTCTACACTAACTCTATACTAAGTGAGGATTTTCGGAATGTTAATCTTTCCTATTTCAATGATAAGTTGCGCTCGTAAGGCTGAAATTGTTTATAAATGCACTTGCTGTAGATGCAAATGTACATAGACCACATAGATATAGCATGCAAACCTCAAATGAACAACCTATTTAAAATTGATACAAAATCACGCTTTTTAATATTAGATTAAATAAGTATGCTTCCCATACAAAAAAAAATTGTATGGCAAGGACCCATTGAAAGGATTGCTTGCTGCAAAATTACTATTTTTTATATGACAACATGACATATTTGCTTGTGCTACTCCCTGGTGAGAAAAGCCAGCAAAAGCGAACCCATTGGTTCAGGGTGATACTCCCTTTTTAATGAGACCATCTGATACTTCACTTCCAAGAAGGGCACTGGAATGCCTAGTTTGCTTGTGATTTTATTGTTTCATATAATAAGCTTGCTTTGGTGATGCATAAGCTTTGCTCTGCTTTTTCATAGGCACTGTGTATAATTATATTACTTTGAAATCCCAAGCTCTCCGTTCTGTCAGGGTAACTGTCCACAGCCGAACTCAGCTCAGCTCAGCAAGGGTTTCCTGAGAAATAATTATGAAACACAAACATTGCTTTGCGCCTGACTCTCAACATCATCATTTTTAAGACCAGTTATTGAGAACATGCCATGCTGTAAAGAAGCGCATAACCATCATCATCAATCTTTATATACTACCGAACTGTGATGTGGACAAACTAGTGAGACCGCATGACCATACAAATTGGTTGTTGCCACACCAATTGCTGTCTGAATCCATTTTCTTATATGTGAAAGTTAACAACCAAATGCATATTATCGCACCTTCTAATAGGCTGGTCCATGCACATGTAAGCATGTGTTTTGTTCTGTTTAGACAGTCAAATCCACTTACTCCAAAGAATCTGCAGCCTCCGTATTGACTTACTAGTACCTGACTTCATTGTAAAACTGCATTGCAAGCACGTGATCAGAGACCGTCATCACTCAACATTCTAGATTTTTTTGGGCAATGAATTCTAATTGCCTTAACACAATGTTGAAATAAATGTACAGAAGACCACATGAAGAAATACAATGAAATTTCAAACTTAAGTTCGAGCTTTATATTGTAATATGGCAACCCCAAATTCTAACTATGTAAGGTCTTGTCATAAATATAGCAAAGCCACCATAACCCTTTTCTGGACTTACTACATGACAACTTGATTGTAAGGGATTTACTGCAAGCATTACTGCTGTCAGAAACATTTGTAGATGTTTTAGCCTGTACTACATCATGCTTAAATAATTAGGCATGAAATTTATCAACAAGGTAGCATCACCTACAATAGTACTAAATTTATAATCTATAACATTTATCCCTGTATTTCATGGACTGCAGGTTTTCTTTCACCATTGAGATGTTCTCAGTCTTCCAAATCCTTGTTGCTAGTCTTTCTACATCCTTACAAGCGTGCTCCGATAGTTAAAGATTAAAAAAGCTTTTACGCAGGCACCAATATTGAAATACCTAGCTCGCAGTCTCAGTCAACTGGCCTACTTCGTCACGATTTTGATCTCGCACAAGCGAATTTATCAACTTTCGGCACTTGAATTGATAGACACAATTTATGTGCTAAAGTCGATAACCTCCTCAGAATTCTGCAACAAGTTGATAATACCAAAACCAATACGCGCTACAATTCAGAAAATACTTCATCCACATACAGGTCAAGTGCAAGAGATGCTTTTTTTGTATTTTCTGGTTGCCCGGCAGCACTAGCGAATATTCTAGTACCGCTGTCTTTCAAAAAGAATTTCATACACATATCTCAGGACCGCGTGTTCGTTAGAGGGTGCAATGTGATACACTATTTACAGCGTAAGGTATGGGTGTGTTGTGTTAGTGCTGTGGGTAGGCCTCTGAGAGCGTTTCGTGTAAATTTAAAATACGTATCAATGGATCATTTGTCGTAAGCATCTAAAATATAAAATGTAAGAAGATATGGATCAAGCTTACAAAGAAGATATGGCGGAACAATCGCCCCACGCTCGCACACCTGGCGGTAACCTGCATGGCAGTGTGTACCACGAAAGGAGTTCACCCATATGCCTCGTGTGCCTATTATGGAAGGCAGCGAATATCAGGCGGCTGACCCACATATCTGTAGAGCTAAAGCGAATGCGAGGAGATATATACTGTGCACATAGTCGGGTAAACTTGCTCTGTAAACCCACAAACGCAAGCGTAGTCATAAAACGGGGGTATGCAAAAAAAAAAAAAAAAAAGGAGGAAGAGATTCTACCCTAAAAGACGGCCATCAGGCAATTTGAACCCGAAGCTCCAGTCTTTTCACATGGCCGTACCGTGTAACAATTACGCAGGAATATTCACACGGGGGTCAAGTTCTTGGCTGCAGACCACTGCTAATGATCGGGTCGGCGTTGATGAGGAGGTCAGTAATTTGTTGCCAAGGTAATCCCGGTTTCTCTTTGTTAATTTAATTTGTCGCTCATCCATGGTGTCGCTTATCCATGGGTAAACCGGCTTAAGTGGAACACAAACACAGATTACATAACGTTTCCAGAAACAAGGAACTGGACTAGCGACCAGACTCCCAGTCCAACCAAACAAGACGTACTGAAGCTAGCAGGAGCATTATTTGACCCGTTTGGTTTTCTGTCCCCCGTTCGTGTTAAAGCAAAGATTTCCTCTTACTGCTGAATTAACCTCCGAATGGCATGAGATTTTTGCAGATTTATGCTCTGTTCGCCATACCACTATCCCCCGCAAGTATATTGAAGGCTTACATAACGATGCTAGCGCAAGGGGAGCTGCAGCATACCTTAAATGCAAGAACTTCGTGTCCCTAGTAATAGCAAAAAATCGAGTCAAGCCGCTCAAGGATAACACTGCCGCGCCTAAAGCTGATGGCAACATTAATCCGTGCCAGGTAAGCGAAATACATTACAACTGCAATGCAAACATCGCCGCTGCAAATCGCTTCATCCATTTTATGGGCCGACAGCCAAATAGCCCTTCACTGGATTTCCTGTGACAAATCTTTGCCAGTGTTCATAGGAAACCAGGTACGAGAGATTCGGGAGGTGAAATTTTCTGCCCACAAACACTGCCCGTCAAGCCAGAATCCAGCTGATATCCTCACACGCGGTATAGCTGCTTCCCAGTTCAAGTCCGCTAGCTTATGGTGACATCGTCTAAAGTTGATTTTGCATTCACAAAATTCCGTAGACAGTGTACAGCACCGCAATATTTCCTATTGTATGTCACCAAAGTACTCCAGTCCAGATATCCAGGAATTGCCTTCTCAAGTTGTCGCCATTGCCGCTTCAGACAGTAGAGAGGTTGCGATCCGCACTTTGAGGTGGACGACGGAACTTTAAGCGTTCTGATTGGCTTTTGTGTCGCGGAAATTCCTCGGTCTACCTCATCAGGACGATGCTAAAAGAGAGCTTTCATCGTCGTTCACCTAGAATGTAGTTTACAGTGCGGC
>QQSS02228126.1:0-10404 GCA_003687565.2 Craspedacusta sowerbii | reverse complement strand
AGTAGTAGTAGTAGTAGTAGTAGTAGTAGTAGTAGTAGTAGTAGTAGTAGTAGTAGTAGTAGTATTAGTAGTAGTAGAAGTAGTAGTAGTAGTACTAGTAGTAGTAGTTCAGTTCACAAGTTTGCATACGTAAGAGTTCATCACGGTGCAATTGTTGTAACAGTATTGCACCCTCCCATAAGCGAGCATCAAGTGCATTTTTCTTGTTGCTGTTTGTTGCAGGAGGTGGCTGAAAGAAGTTGACCAATGAAGGAGCTAGAAACCAATCTAAGACTTAACATTTAAGGACGAGGCGGGAAACAGAAGACAAGACGAATCACGGTGGCATTCTTAGATGAAGTACTTACCTGCTACTAAGAAGGCGCCCGCAGCGATGGCAGGCAAAATCTTGGGGAAAAAGTATATCATTCCCTCCATGATAGTTGCTCCAAAAGCGATCACTACGGCTACAACACTCAACGCCTGAACTTTGGTGAACCAAACTGAGACGAACGATAAGGGAAGTAAAGTTAGTTAATAAGACTTCGCCTCTAAAAAATTACGCTTCATCACATTAAAAGAATTCTAAACAATTTCAAATGATCTTGTCAGCGAAACACCATTCTTTTAAAAGCACTCCCAAATAGCACGGGATGATCAAAACAGTTCACAAATAAAACTTGTAACGTCATACCTTCTGTCTTAATCTCGGGAGAGCGTAAAGACAGGCATTGCCAATCCCCATCATATTTGACACAGATTTTCCATAAGCCTAAACGAGCGGGCACTCCCATGTACTGGGCTGACCCCCAGGCTTCGCCTCCACAGCTTGCTGCAAGAAAAGCCCCTGCAGCTATGCCCACAAGCACGACCACGATCGGCAACTTGCTCATCATGCTAAATATCAGACAAGAAAGAAAGAAAACTATTAGACATGACAGGCATCGGAGCAAGTGAATTTCCTCCTGGACGCCTCAACAATAGCTTGTTGACGGACGTCAAAAGACCATTTAAGACTGTAATTGAAAATAAAAGTCGAGTTTAAAAATTCAGTAATGCAGTGGTGAGTTACGCGTCAATGAACGCGAGATGAAGTTTGTAAATTCTGTAGCGTTAGGGATATTAAACAGTCCTGGCACCTTGTTCAAGCCAGTTGTTTTTTGAGACGCAAGGGGCATTACGTGACAACAAAAAGGTTTTGGGCGGGCTGAAAATCATTTGAAAACAACGAGACTATTATTACTACTGTGTGAAAATAATACTCATGCGTTATTCTGACATTAACTATTCGCCTCACTTTTGAAAATTTCCTTTGTCTGCTGGGTTTTGACAAACCCCACTTGCGTTTAAACCTAATATCCAACTAGCAGATTATGCCCAGTAAGCCATCTTAGTTTATTCAAGCCACTGCAATTGCATTCGCTATCCTATGAATCCAACAAAGCTTCTCAAGGAAGTGATCTCGCTGGCCCTAGGCGCATATTTTATCTAGCTAATTTATCAACTCTATCTATTGCTTATAGCGCTAAAAGAAGTGAAGCACTTGTTAATAGGAAAATTCCCGGTTAATCGACCCGAAAGCATGTTTCTTGATAATCTTCAAGAGAAAAAAATATTTTGAATTAGTTATGGATTGCGCCCAGAGATATTTGCAGCTAACTTAATCAACACTTCAGTAACCACCCCACATGTTGTTGACTGAAAAAAGTTAGTGTTTGCAACAGGAAGTATCTAGTTCTTATCAACTTGCACGGTACCCGTGGAAGCCATTGATTGTTTCCGTGTCATTTTAATGTCCTCCTTCTTGGAGGAGTGCTCGTGAGCGAAGTGAAGATAAAATGGTAGTGCTTTTAGAACTCAAACAAGATGTTACGTGTAAAGTAAGATTTCTTTCTAAATTTCACTTACCTCCAAGCCATCGTTCATGCTCTGCCAATAAAATCTGATAAGTATTTATCACTCGACCTGTTGTTTACCTGCAAACCTGTTATTGCATGCAAAGTAGGATTCGGTCTACACGTTCTTGTCTTACTGGACCGCTATACTAAGCCAGTTCCTAGAATATCCTAAGTCGGCGACTCGAAGATATTAATGCCACAAACCAGTTGTTTACTAATTCACCAAGAAACTCAAGAACACCAAAGTTCCATCATTCTATTTTAGACGGCATTCTGAATTTCCATTATTTGTTAGACTCATTAGCATACAATGCGATCTGTTCATCTAGGTCAACGACAGCTTTGGCTAGACCAAAGGCCGCTTATTGAGGTTTCGGCGACTCCTCTCCTTGGTACTCGACACTACATTAGAAACTTGAGTTCTCTAAACGTGGCTATCCCAAGAAGTGGTTTCAAACTACATGGATCATATTATTACATGTCTTCATTTCATGAGTCATGATAGAAATTCATGAAGTGGACTAAATAAATACTGACGACACTTTTTTGCTGAAGTATTACATTTTAAAGAAGTATTCAAGTCGAAGTTCACGTTGTTTACAAGATTCTTTTCCCTGATGCAATTTACAAGCATGAATATTCCGTCGTTTTAGTAGCAAGGCACTGCGTTCGTCATTGCGTTTGGTCATTGCGTTATGGAAGCAGGCATAAGTGTTGCGAATATGACGAATCCGCCTCCAGGGTCGGGGAAGGGTACTGCATCAACAACCGGGTGGTCCCCGGCCGTTCGGGGGCGGACGACGCCGGGCCTGCAAGTCTTTGCTCTTTTAAGGCAATGTCGCCAGCTGTATTTTGTTGATAGTGATTTTTCTGAAGGGTATAAAAGGTTAAACCGCTATTGTAAACAGTAATGTCGGAGTTGGGAGTCGGTGCCAAGAGAAGGTTATATTGTAAGTTTCTTGTTCTTGTTCTGTGCGTGGGAGGGTGTACTTGTCTGGGTGCTGGGCGGTAGTCTCTTGATCGGTTTGATCTGGGTTTTGGACGGCTGACTCTGTCGGGGTGGCTAAATAGGCGGAGATAGCTAGCAACGGAGAGAACGGAATCCAGTGAGCGAGTGCGTATTGCAGTGTGCGATGTCTCAATATTTATATTTACGGTATATAATTTTTTCTGCAATAAGTGGTAAGGTGTTTCGCAAAGAGCCCGAACGGCAGTGTTGGTTATAGGCTTGTCTGAGATAGAAAGTAAACAGCTTAAAACCGATAGAAATTCCAAGAAATTCAATGAATTAAGTCTGCCGTTCAAACTGTGAAGTTCTGAGAATTATGCAGGGCATTAAAATCATTGGATTAATGTCTTGCACTATGGACTACCTTATATGGAAGGTAGTCCATAGTGCAAGGTATATGGAAAGGTATTTCGCGCTTAAAATCTCCGAATTCCAGAGCCAAGGAAAGTCAGGCGCCCCATGCTTCCATTAGGCACGAGGTCGTTCAGGCTTATTAACTTGGAAGGTATCTGCTCCTTCTGCAACGAAATTGCGCAAGTGCTCTGCCCAAAAGCTAGTTCATGATTAGTCATAATTTAGACATGCCCATTAGGGTGCACTAAATTTTAAACTTTTTGGTTCCGAGTCCAAATGATTAGTGTGCGGACATCATGATTAGTGTGTGGACGCTATTTTCAGCTAGATGTTAAGTCTGAACATCATAGTTCTAGCGAATTTTTGACGAATTATTTAGGAGTTCATAATCATAGAGCAAATTCCTTTAATATTTAAAGATTATTTTAATTTACATTACACGTTGAACCATGAGAATGTTAAATATCAAATTTTTGAATGTTGTGGTTTGCTTACATATACACATATTTTAGTCCTCTAGCAAAGTAAAGTGATCTGATGTCAAAGCTTGTTGTTCCGTCATTCAGCAGGGTGAAACAAGCTAATATAGGTCCCGTGTGAGTAATGTTTTGTAACCATGTACCACTGAGAATGAAGATACAATTCCAGTTGACTCGAATATTGAATCCAAGTTCGAAATGTTAAAGCATTAGACGGATGAGTTGACGGATGACCCTGGGGAGGGCTCAAGTGAAAGATCGACTACCCCTAAAAATAAGGTTGGTGGTATTTTGCGATCTCATTGAAATCTCAAGGTCTACTATTCATCGGAAGAGATTTCGAAAGATTGAAGAATTGGGAGACCAGTTCACGGAAGATATCAAGGCGACTTTGAAAAGAAAAAGGCTTTTCATCCACATAGATGGAAAGCACGTGAAGGAACTAGAGGGTGTTCTGAACATCACAGTAAAGGTTGAAAGAATCGCTGTCAGCGTCACCTCACTAGATTTGGAGAGAGATGACGATGTTCTGCATGGTGTTGTCCAAGCAATAAGCTCCAAAGGTTCAGATCAAGTTAAAGAAATAATGCTATTATGTAGTAGATCAAAAAGTTGTCTTTGTTGTGATAGGACGAGCTCAATACCGAGAGGATTGCTAGTTCTATTCAGTTTCTTTCAAACTTTCTAAACGTCCCTCTACCATGGCTCATGTGTAGAGGCGCTTGGGGGAGGTCCACAAGTCACACTTGATGGAGGCCTTGTCTGGACAAAAAACAAGGTGCCAGAAGATCTTTGTTTAAAGCTACAAAAGTTTTGATCCAAACGTCTAAAATGAAATTGACGAACTGAAGACAGTTTCCGACTTCAACTGGGATTTACTCGAAATTGGATCTCCTTTATACAAGATAGCACAGGGTGCCTTGGAATATGTAATTCGTGCTCTGTCTTCGAGCGTTTTTGATAGGGGTGACTACAGAAAATTGTGTGAGCTGTATGCTTTCTTTCGATGTTACTTTAGACTCTTGATCGCTCGGCCTTGGTGATATGGCCACTGTCCTTCTAGTGCCTTCAGTTTTGTCGCCTTATCTTTGGTCATGGTTAGTCCTGGTCACGGCACCAAATGTTGGAAAGTAGTTCGATAGAGATAGAGGAAGAAGGCCAGTGGTCTCGAATTGATTCTTGTAGTACTGACCTTCACTGTTACATCACTGTTGTTGTTAATCTCATACTTATTGTCTTTCTCCCCCACTATACATTTTGGACGCACATTTATTCTAAAAAAACATCCCATAATTAAATACAAGTAGAGAATAAACTGCTTCTTAAATAGCTATAAACAGAGACATACCTGGTAACATCATCACACCCATGTTGACCCAGTATAAAATAACGCTTACGGGTGACACACACATTACCAAGACTGTAATTAAAATACTAACAACATACACGCCTATAATTAACTGTGACCCAGCGAAGTATAACATTATCAACAACATTCCCGGCTTTAAGTTTCATCAGCTTGCAGCCTGCTATGAGACCAGATTCATGACTAACGTAATCTATATTCTGACCACTCAATTGACAAGCGATATTACTACTATCATGAATGAAGAGGATAAACGTATCATTAAGAAGGCATCGTTTTTCAACTCAACGTTACCCTACATGGTTTCTCAAATCTTCCGTTACAGCCAAGTCTCCTTCAAAAGATTTGGAAGAATTTAAACAAGTATTTAGCTGCGGAATTACTTAGAAGTATGAAGCGACGCACTTGGCATCTGACGGAAGAGCTGATTTTGTTTATTTTAGCTGACGAAGCTGATTTTGTTTACTTTAGCTGACGAAGAGATTGAAGCGGAGGAGAAGAATACTGCCACGAGGATTTTGAGAAACTCATGAGTATATGAATTCCATGCCCCGTTCTCAACACAAAGTATATTTTTAAAGCCAACAGATCCCGCGGAAGTAGTTGACCTAATAAATTCTTTAAGTTTATCTAAAGCTTGTGGAGCCAGTTTCCTGTGTGATTAATCAGTCCTTTAATCTAGGTATTTTTCCCTGGGAAGTATGGAGTAATTATCGGCCCATTTCACTTATATCAAACTTAAGTAAAATTCTGGAGAAAGCGATGCGCAGAAGGCTCTAGGAATATCTAGAGAAATCTAACCTCATCAACAAATTGCAAATCGGATTTAGAAAACAACATTCGGCAAATCACGCTTTAGTCAATTTAATTGCTTGTGCTTGCGAAAAATTAGACGCTGGGGAGCATGCGTGTGGTCTGTTCTTGGACTAGCAGAAAGCATTTGATACAGTCAATCAAGCCATTCTACTATAAAAACTTGCTATCACGGCATTTGCGGTGTTTCTCACAATTGGCTTGTGTAGTATCTGCGCGGTTGTAGACAATTCTTAGCTATTGACAATGCAAATTCGGAGGTTCAGGATATGAACGTTGGTGTTCCGCTAGGGTCCATTTTAGGCCCATTACTGTTTTAATATACATAAATAATAATATACATAATATAATATAATAATATAATAATATAATATAATATAACATAATATAATAATATACATAAATTGACAATGCAAATTCGGAGGTTCAGGATATGAACGTTGGTGTTCCGCTAGGGTCCATTTTAGGCCCATTACTGTTTTAATATACATAAATAAATCTCGACCCTTTGCCTCTCATCTGGCATTGTTCAACACTTTGCGGATGATACGATTACTTTGAATAGCAGTCAATCTATCAAAACGTTAAAGGCGAAAATTTCTCGTGACCTCACACCAATTTACGATTGGCTTTGCGCCAACAGATTATTCTTAAACGCTTCGAAAACTGAGGTCTTGCTGTTCCAACCGGAAAATAAACATGATTTTGTCAAAATAACGTTGAAGATCAAAACAACAAAAATATCACTCTCCAGAAAATTCAGGTACCTTCGAATTATTACATACTCGCGATTTACCTGGAGAGACCACCTCACCGAATTATCTAAAAAGCTGGCAAACGCAAATGGCCTCCTCTCTAAAATACGCCATTACGTTGATATTCACACTCTCGTATCGCTGTGAACCAGTTTATTTTTTTCGCATATGACTGTCTTGCATTGGGATCAACACGCAAAAATGAATTAAATCGAATAGCAAAGTTGCAACATCTAGCCATACTAATAACGACTTTTTTAGATTTTAGAGAGCCCACTTCTGCGTTGTTCTCGAAACTTGGCATCTTAAAGCTAGAAGACGAAATTAGTATGAGTGTATGGGGTTTTATGCGTGACTGGCATAATAATAAGCATTAAGCAATTTCTTCGAATTCTATTCTTCTGTCAGGGCCAGTCCTCAAATGAGTGCCTTGAACAAGGTCGCTTTACCAGCACATCGTACGGAGCTGTATAGTAGTAATAACATTAAATTAAAAGAACGTCCGCCTATAACCAACTTATAGACCTAAATATTGACGTCACTAAATAAAAAAGCCCCTTCAAAATGGAAATCAAAACTTTACATGTGGCTGCATGTGATTGATGTCCTAATTTTGATCGCACTACACAACTCATGTAATGTTTGTATGGAGCGGAACTAAATATGCTATCGTAGCCTTGCTTGTTGATTCCGACTTCCTTCGTTTATATTTATTCCTATTTTGCGTCGTTGCCTGATAATTAAGGGTGGCATTGCCTTATTTTTATTTTTAATGAATTCTCTAGCATGCTTTGCTTATTTACATTGAGCTGCGATACATAGCGGATTTTAGTTGAGGATTAGCTGGGTAAAAATCTCCCTGATTTAGCCACTCCGTGCAAGTACCCTATTTCTCTCCATTGCCTTGCCATGCCCTCTGGGATTCTCCAATTTGACCAAGAACGCATGCGTACTGGCGCTACTTAAGGAGTCTTTGCCACAACAAGTACAAAGGATTGCCGTCATCGTAGTCATAGTGCAAAGACGCGGTTCGCAGTTACTGGAAAGGCTGGCGATGTATTGGGGCACTCCCTATGGAGTGGCGGAAGATGGTTCTTTGCAAGTTGAACGTGTGCACTTGCCTGGAGTTGTAGACAAACCAGCTGATGTTTAAGTTGTTGAGATCGATACTGAAGGAACTGTGTCGGTGCCCGATTTAGATGCGCAAGAGCCTGTCCCAAAAGAGGGGGAGAAAAAGACAAAGAAATCCAAGCATCGCCTTTTACGCGTTGTTTTCCATCCTTGTACGGTATTATTTTTTCTATTGACTGATGTACATGTTCCGACCCATCTGCTCTGACATATCTTTCGCGATCATTATATTTATTCATCTTCCCCGTTTTGTGTATTAGGGGAGAAATGCTTATATCTATCCTAGATATTGAGAGAATAGTTATGCCCAATGCACCATGGTCAAACAATTGTTGATGCGGTTATCTGATTATTGAATATTCACTGGCTTGTTAAAAAAGCCACAAATTATATTGCGTGTTTATATATGGATAAGTATCATATTATTACTTAGATATATTATAATAGAGTTCTACTACTACTACTACTACTACTAATACTACTTCTACTACTACAACTACAACTACAAGTACTACTACTACTATTACTACTACTACTACTAAGAAAAAAAAATCGGATGCTTTGTAATGCTGGGGCGGATAAGCATGCTTTTTCTATCCATGCAGACAGACAAGCTCGTTCATTTCATAGAACCCAAAAACAAATTCGTAATTCCCGTTCTGACCGATTTTAATGTATTTAACGTATAAAAAATCCTTTCGTCTCAGGCTTCTTGATTCTAACAAGCTGTGGCTCAAAAAAAAAAAAAAAAAAAATAGAAAGTCAAGTGCATAAAGAGCCTTCTTTTACCGCCATTTTGCAATTGTTGTCACTAAATTTTTACCAGTCTTAACGATTGTGCTACTGTCTCAACGGAAAGACTTAAGAGGATATGAAACAGATATACACAACTGTTATAAGCGTAGCAGTAAACAGATTAGCCTTATTATAAGCGGTTCGTAAACAAACTAGTTTTTATCGCCGTCATCATTAAATATCTCGAGACTTCGCGGTTGCGCATTAGCGCAATGTTTTACGCGTTAAGTGAATAAAGAAAGAGTCAAACATGAGAAGGGATTACTAAAGATCATCGAAAGTTCTCAAAATATAATCCAATTACAAATTACGCATTGCCAGTTACACAAGACGCAGGCTTTTTTACAATCATGAGTGCGAGAACGCAGTTTCCCAAACACAAAACGGCACCGATCCAGCCAATAATGAAACTCCATTCGTATTTTTCAACGTTCTTCGCATTAACGGCAAACTCTGCGAGACCAGAAATCGCCGCTATTCCTTTAATAAAAAGAGGCAGACTTCTAAACAAGTCATGTTTATTGCACAAATATCATTCACAACATAGCCTACATGAGTTGCAAGAAATCCTAGTTCCTATGAGTTCAGCATATGTAAGAAGGTGTCGTAGAGTGCACCTAAAACTTTTGCATGTGAAGGTCCAGTATAACTGCTTGGTACAATTACATCTTCCCATAAACGAGCATCAATCCGATTTCTCATCCGTGTTTTTAAAAAGGTTTAGCAGTGAAGGAGGACGACGGAGACGTTTAGACTAAGCAATGCATACAATTGGAATTATGGAATCACACGTGGAGATGACCCGCAAAAAGTGTGGTCAAGTAAGCAAGGACTTACCTGCTGCTAAAAAGGTACCCGTTGCGATGGTGGGCAAAGTTTTGGGGTATAAGAAGGGTATAGGTCCAGCCATTATAGTTGCTGCGAAAGCGACCAGAATGGCTGCAACACTTAACGCCCGAACTTTCGTGAACCAAGCTGAGACGAAGTATGTCAAAGAAAAGTTATTTAACGTTACAAAAATAAACGAACCCTCTAAAAAAAGACTACTTGGGTGGCAGTAACGTTTGGGAATAAAATAGCGTAATGGAGATGCACCTCATGCAATTAACTTATGCGAAGGCCTGCTTAGTCGAAAAGATTATGGCAAAACCAAAAAAAAAAAAGCGCTAGTCTTGTGACAAGTTCACTGCCGAAAAGAATTAGCTGATCAATTTCCTAAATATATAGCGATTTATTAGCGATCAATAGCGATATAGCGATCAATTTCCTAAAGATAGCGAAAGCAATCCGTGGAAGTATACCTGCCAGAAGCAACGGTAGAGAATCTATGGAGATGCAATGCCACTTCCCTGCATCACTGCTGCAGACTTTCCATAAGCCTAAACGTGCGGTTATTCCCTCAGCCTTGATCGACGCCCAGGCGTCGCCTCCACAACTTGCTGCAAGCAAGCCCACTGCAGTGATGCCCACAAGCACAACTACGATGGGCAAGTTGTTCATGATGCTACAAAGTCGAAAAAAAGTACAAAAATTTACCAAAGTGGCAGGTTGAACAAGAGCCTAAGGTTCATGTTATCGCATTCATCAGATTATCTCAGTCCTTCCACACATATTATTTACAAGAAGCGTGTCTGTCCCTATAATTGACTTATTGCATGCCTTATTGCAACTTAAAACATGAATACTCGTTGTAAACAAGCCCGAATATATATATATATATATATATATATATATATATATATGTATATATAAATATATATATACACATATATATACACATATGTATATATATATTACGTACATTTATACATACTTTCTTAATCTG
>QQSS02228115.1:0-10404 GCA_003687565.2 Craspedacusta sowerbii | reverse complement strand
TGTATGTATGTATGTATGTATGTATGTATGTATGTATGTATGTATGTATGTATGTATGTATGTATGTATGTATGGTTTCGTTTTCTATTATAAAATCCTGTTCACTTTACATTAACCGGCTATAAACCATACAAACGGCTCTAAGCAAGGTGGTATGGGCACGCTCCGGTTCTCCCCTCCCCCCCCTCTTATTTTCCCAAGAAGGTGTTGCAAGTCGTCGTACTCAATTGCTAGTAAATAGGGACTAAGGAGAATCTGGAGCATACCCACCTCCTTCAGACCAACATTAAATGTTACACTTTGAAGTGCATAAAAGTTTTCGCAATCTTCACAGTTCCGGCCACTGCCAGGAGTTGTAACTTTCTTACGATTGTTGGAAGGTCTTTGTCGCTGAACCCCGCTTCCGTGAGATACTTTGGCAGTTCACTTGTTACGTAACCAGTCGCACCAACTACTACCGGGGCGAAAGTAAACGCATATCCTGGGTACATCATTTGCATATTGCGGACAAGTGGGCCGTAAATGCTTTCTTTTTCCTTTTCTTTCTCTACAATGTTGATATGTAGGGGGCAGGATACCTCAATAATTAGGCGTTCTTTTGTGTTATGGTTCCACACAACGATGTCTGCTCGGTTGTGTTTGACCCGTTTGCATGTTTTGACGGGGATGTGCCACCATATTTGTATTCGTATATGTAGATTTTAAAAAATGAAAATGTGGGGCCTTTTTCCATGAGCTGCCTAGCCTTGTCTGCTATAAAGCCTTTTCTAAAATGCGTTGGTTCTAGCTGAAGATCGTGCCTATAAGGGAATGACTATGGTTGGACAGATTTGCTGTGATACATGCAGGTGATTCTTAGGCAAGACGTGGATTAAGTTGGCCGTTGATTTGCGGGCGACGCTGCCATCTCACAAAATAGCCGCCAGATTATCTGATAGCTGCGTATCATGGCGAGTCTGTTAGGAGGTTTGACATGGCTGACCTGCACCCATGTCATTCAACAAGTTATACATAACCTTCATTTGATACCGATATACTTGTCGGCATTTATGTCTGGTATTTTTTTTGGTATCTGCGTTGTTTTCTGTTGAGGTTGACCGAGAGGGGACTCCTCCATGCCATGGCAGTCCAGTTAGATGAAAAGTTTCCTGAACCCGTATTTATTTCGGTCGAGGAAGGAAGCTACCGCCTATATGAACCCAAGGTGAGGGAGAATCTGCATTGAGAAAGTTCTTATTTGTAAGGCATTTCTCAGAAGTTGGAATGGGTCCGTGTTTGCTCAAGATAACGAATGGCCTGTAGTGACACGTGGCTGGTGTCGAATTCCCAGCTATATTGGTAACTCAACTGTGTCCTTGTAGGATCTGCTGACTGTGGAAAGAGAGCGTCTAGAGCAGCGACAGCAAGAAGCGAAGTTCGCCGAGCTGGCACATCAGCCGTACGTGACCGTTCGCGCGATGACGGGCGTGCGTGCTGCTGACAAGAAAACCCAGACCCGAACGGACAAGCTTCACGTACATGAATCGCCCTTGCTAGCTACTCATGCCCTGCATATTCAAGAAGCCATGAAGCGCGTCCTTCATGAGGAGTCTGTGAGGAATTTGACTACTTAGCAAGTTGTAATAAGTTGCTTGGCATGTCTGAGCTCCTGTGATTCATGTTTCTTTAGCATTGCCTTCTATTCGTCTAATGTTACTCGTAAAAGATATTTGCACATAGGATGCGCGTTCTATCTTTAAATACGGTTGCTATCCTAGAATCAGCATCAGTCATTGAAGCCTTGGCTTCGAGGGCAAAGATCGTTGTCCAAGCAAACGGCGAGATTTAATTTGCCTGTGGACTTGCGGGAGTTGGAATGTAAGTATTGGCCTATTTTCATTCATATAGTATTGTCTTGTCAATATTGTATAGATGCATATCTATATCGTATCTATCTAGCATAGTATTGTATAGTTATCACGTGTCTAGTGGTTGTTTATTATTTTTGAATTCATTTTGTTTGGTTCTTAAATATTAATATTTTCTTAAATGTATACGTAATATATAAGAATTTATTTGTAGAAATATGCACACAAATACATATATGTAATATTTAATATGTATTAGTAACGTATTATTTATATATATATATATATATATATATATATATATATATATATATATGTGTGTGTGTGTGTGTGTGTGTTTGTGTATGTGTGTGTGTGTGCGTGTTTTGTTATGCAAATTTGACTATGGTGCCTAGACTATCTTTCGTGCCCCCGTTCATGAATGGTCATCCAATGTTCATCCGTTGTACATCCCAGTGTTCATCTATTGTTCATGTAGTTTTTATCGACTCTTTATATTGTTGAGGCTTAAGTTTGGTCTTCCCTTTTCTTTTAACCATACTTAGTGATGACTCCATTGGAGTATCTACTGGATCACTGCACTGTTGCGTAAGCATGTTCACTTTAGTACTGGCCGATTCGATTCTTGAGTTGATGGATGATTTTTTGGTTCAGCGTTCTTTATTGGGTACGACGGCACCTTCTATAGTCTATTAGATGGTTAAGTCTGTTGTTTTCTAGTACTCAATTTCTTCGGGGAAAATTCTTGGTCAGGTATTTTATTGCTGCTCCTGTTGTAGGCGTTTTTCTATGGCCAGATTCTGTTTTTAATCTGTTTAAAAGCTGCATTATTACTATGATTCACACATGAAGGGAATTCGCTCTCGTTCTTATGAAGCAGACCGTAGCTTGACTATCTCATGTCTCATAGTCACAGAAGGCAAAGCTTTTACGTGCTTGCGTTTCATCGGTTTGATAAAGATCGGGACGAGGTTTTGTCGTTACAAGTAAGTTTCAGCTGGTGGATAGTTATTGTATGTGATTACATGTGCGCGTTTGGTGTGCTCTTTCTCACATCACCTATATCCGGTAGTGTCTGGACGAGAGCGTTTGCGCAATCTCAAGTCAGTTATATCCGGTAGTGTTTGTACGGCAGTTTTTAGACATGTGACGGTAGATGCATCAGGCCCTCAATTCAAAGCTCAGTTCAAACGTCGCACTTCCGCCGCGTCGAATTAAATGATTTTAGTTCGACGCGGCAGAAGTGCGACGTTTGAAACGGTTCTTAATTGCGTGCGGCAATTATCTCCAGCTCGGCAAGCGCTGCCGAGCATCAGTCGAATTTAATGTAATTGCATTCGACGCGGCTGAAGTGCGACGTTTGAACCAAGCATAACGCTAATTGCCACTTAGTTGTGCCGACGGCCGTGAAGATACTACAGGTGGCGGGATGAAAATAAAAAATGGTTGTTGTTTTTGTTGTTGGTGGTGGTGGTGATGGTGGTGACAGTAGTGTTGCAGGCGGCATGGGTGATGCTGTCCGGTATAAGGCAAGGGGTAGGAGCTGGTGACAATGTCGAGGGTTATTCTCCAATCGCTGTGGTAGTAGTGTGGCGACGATGCATGTGATGGCGATTAATATGTGGGGATATTGATTAACCGACCGATCCTTTCCCTTCTGATAGCGGTGATTGTGACGCTGCTCTTCAAAGGGAGGTTCTAGTGAGATGTCGATCACGGCGATGGTGGGGCTCCGTTCCTGATTGCAACTCCTTCTCTTTTTCTTCGAATCTTCCACTCAGGCATCGCTGTGCATTGCCTTCGTCCAGCTGCAAATGCGCTACGTTGCAGGCCTTCCTTTTTCGATAGCCACTTCAATACCCTTTGTATTTTGCAGCTTCAGCGAATGTGCGTAACTGCGCCTGAAATGTGTTTTCGGCTTAATCATGCTAATCTTAGGCTAAATTAATGTAGCAAGACGTGTGACCAGGAACCGCTTGTTTTTTTGCTGGTAGATATGCCGAGTATGTTTGTGGGCTTTGGTTGCATTTAGGCAAGGTCTCCGTTCTCCATCCTGTGGTATATTGTCTCAGTACTGCTTGAACTACTCCTATATACTAGCTTGCCTTCTCCCGTTTCATTTGACGCTTTATTTCGATCAAATATCGTTTTAGTTACCTCCGTTGAAGTATGTCCCTAGATTTTTTTTTTGGCTCCACCTAGAGATTGTCATTTTAGGAAGTTCTACTAGCGTTGGAGCATGTGCATGGGAATCTGATCAGCTCGAAGGAGCTCGAGGCCGTGCGCGAGGTAAACCTGGTAAATTGTCCGGCTACACCACGGGTCTCTAAGCTTTTCAGCCCGAGGTCCGCGTTAATAAACATACGGCAAGGTGGGGGCCTGGATGCAGAGTCAAAGTCCAGTAAAATTAAATCGAAACCGATGTTGTTGTTTTTGTTGTTTTTTTAATGTGTACTCAAACCACACGCGTCTGATTAGGGTTTTGGAATTAAAGCGTTATTCCTGCTATTATTTTTTGCATCAACTGGGCGATGCTCGACGAATCATAAATTGCCGTACTTTTCATTGTGTTGATTACGATATCCACGGGCCGGAATAAGAGGCCTGGCGGGCCGGCCTTGCGGACCCCCCGCGGGTCTTAGCTTGGAGACCACTGGACTATACTGACAGATTATATCTTATTAGCATTGCCATTGAATTCAGTTTATTCACAGCGCGTGTGTAACGTTTCTAAATCTGCCTATCGAGTTTGGTCTGTTTACCCCTACCGATGTAGGTGCTTTGACAAGTTTTTTTCCGAAGTGTTTTTTATACTTGATATGCAACTAGAGCAATCGCTTCTTAATGAGCAAGTCGTGGTTCGAGCTAGCAGCGCTCGCGAAAACAGCTAGTGTGTTTTATTGCGTTGCCCAGTTTTTGTAATGAAAGCTTCAATTTTATTAAACCATCATTACTCCATTACAGTTCAAATAGTGCCATTGTAGTTGAAGGTTCGACATGTACTTATTTCTTTTCAGGTGCTCAACCTGGATGAAAATGTTCGTTACGATAAGCGAGTGTTCGCAGTTATTTCAGCGTTTTCGGAGCGCCTGGTGTTGTACAATAGACGGTAAGCTTTAAGCATGTCTGCACGTTCGTCAAATACATGTATTTTCATGTTGTGTATATATATATATGTGTGTGTGTGTGTGTGTGTGTGTATGTGTGTGTGTGTGTGTGTGTGCGTGTGGCGATGAATCGCATGTGATGGGCATTGTACGAGTCCTTGTGTCATATAAAGATGATAGCATGTCTCACGATAAAGTTGGTCTCCCCAGTGCTATTGAATTCGGCGAAGATGTGAAATTTTCCTGTTATTCCATTTTCCCAACGCCCGGTGCGTGTGTATGAGAATGAGGAGTGGACGAAGCCAAGGATTAAAATTGTGTGCACCAAATTGAATGCGTCGCTTGGGCACAGCGAAGTGTTTTCAGCGCGGAGTATGCAGCATGTGTACGTCACCCACATCAAGTCGTGCATAGCAAAGTGTATACAACATGTGTACCCCTCTTGAGTACTCCATCAGTAAAGTTAACATATTAATTCTGCCGTGTTCGCATTGCCTTGTCCACAGCAATGCTAATCTAACTCTTGTGCGTCTTATCCTAAATTTCTTGGCTTTGTTGCTGTAAGTTACAAGTATATATGCTTTATATGCAAAGCTATATACATACATATATATATATACATACATACATACATATATATATATATATATATATATATATATATATATATATATATATGCATGTTGGATACTAGACACTGCGGTCGTATCAATGGGAACGAGGAGCCTGGCGATCGGAAAATGCTGGTCGAGAAAGCAGACTTCGGCTCACTGCTTTCAAAGCTAAGTGGAGTTCAGGTATGACGGGATGTTTATATACTCTCCAAGATATATATATATATATATATATATATATATATATATATGTATATATATATATATATGTGTGTGTGTAATATGTATTGTGGTTAGTCGACCATGCGGCGGTAAGCGATGTTTGATGTTCTCTGGTGTTGCTGTTTTCATTTAGATTACTCCTTCCATGCGATCATTATTTAAAGTACTTTGATGGAGTTCAACCGGACTGCTGCTCGTGTGCCTTGAGCCAGTCCTTGTCAAAGCTAAGCGGGCGCTGTCTCTCTTAACCCGTGATCAGAGGCTAAGCCTCTTGTATGAAATTTTTAAAGCGCAGAGCCACTCAAGTGCGCCGACTCTGGAAGGCAAGAACAGCCAAACGATCTAGGTATGAAAATCACTATTTAAAAGTTAGTTTAGGCAATGGTTGAGTCGCTATGTGATTCTGACAGCGAATGTTGGTCGACGTTGCAAAAGGTGCGTAGAAGTTGCCTGCATCTTTTTTTACCAGCAGCTTTAGGTTACGAACCACTGGCTTCTTTTCTAAAACTTCATACTTTGATATATGAATGGTCTTTTTATTTGTTCGTGGGCCTCGTTGCGTACGTTACACCTTTATAAGGACAACAAGGATTTGAGGTTATTATCATTGAGCTACCCGTAAATTTGGTTTGAATGATGAACCCATATGCAGTAGTAACTGTAGTAATTTTAACGAAGCGTTTGTTAAATGAGCGATTTTTCGGCCTTTACAAACGTCTCCTCTCGTTTCCTGAAAGCTTTGAATTATTTTAGACGTTTTTGAATTTATTTTGACGTTTCACAGATTTGGATTGAAGTTTGCCGCTTACAATATACGAGTATATATTTTAGAGTAACTTGGCATGCACGCGTTAGGTTTTCCCGTTGCTTGGTGGCCCACTACCTTAATCGTAATATTCTAAATGGTCTTCTAGTTATTGTCTGCAATTCAAAGATTTATTCTGATTCTAAAAATGCTCTAGCCATGATCTTGATCAAAAATAAATTAAATAAAAGATGCCATGCAATAGATCTCTAAAATCGTCAGCAAAAACGGAGTTAGAAATGGTAAACTTCAACCACGGATAAGCATACGCAACCAACAGCCATTGCCAAGCTTCGCATTGCCTCAAAATACAAAAGACCCAGTGACCTTCGGGATTTCATGATAATACCACCCACCAACCACACAACGCTTAACCAGCGCACGCATTTCATGATCAGGGACGAAAAATAAACCTACACGTTCGATCATATCGAATTGACGTTAAGCAAGACAATTAGGCGTTTACCAACATTACCAAAAGCTACGCAATTAAATATTGCCTTGCTACGATAGATCAGCACACGCTCGTGAAAACAATACTTGTTGAACATTCGACTTCGGTACTGGGTAAGTACAAGCTTCTCGTACATCAAACTTCACTCAAGACCAACAAAAGCTAACTTGGATAACATACCGCCTTAGACAAAATACGACAACAATTACTACGGGCAGGTCACAAGAGAAAAATATCCTTTACAATAGTTAACAGCAATACCAATAGTTAACAGCAATACCAATAGTTAACAGCAATACCAATAGTTAACAGCAATACCAATAGTTAACAGCGATACCAATAGTTAACAGCGATACCACCTATATTGTGTGCTGGGCATCAAATACAAAGTACCATAACGCATCTAGGCAACAGCTGCGTCGTCGTCATGGTAGTCGTTATGCAAAAGAGCCGAAGTGTCGGTGTACGGGCCGTCTCGATGACTCACCGGGGCCTGGAGATGAACATTCCGCAGGCGAGCGGCTTGCCTTCGCTTGCTCATCTTGTTCAAAATGCCATCCTGCAAGTAGGAGAGAGACGACATTTAAAAGAAAAGTGTTTTGGAAAATTTCCACGGGTGCGGTGAATATTCAGCCAGTGGAAGCATTGAGTTTTAGTTAGTTTTTAGAGGTGATAGGCATACCGTGCGAACGCGATCACGCGAGGCTAGCCAGGTGCAAATTTAATTTAGTGAACAAATTATTTCAAGATGGATCGTGGCTTCTACAACGAACATCACTGACGTTACTATTGCACAGGCAAAGTCTAGGCCGCGACCCAGGGAAGAAAGTTGCGAGTACACCTGAGCAGGCTGCTCATGGCCAGATTGAACAGGAAAAAAAAAAAAACAAACGTGGAACAAGAGTCAGATAATCCAGCCAGATACAAGCTTACAACCATACGTGCTGACGATCACTCTCACGCAAGCATCGCATCTCCCTAAGAATTCTCCCTCGACGCTTACATGGCGAGGGCACGTACGTTATCTCCTTTAGCAAGAGCTACGTTAAATACGATTTGCTGGTATCGCCGCGCGTAAGCACCACCACGCGCCTCGCAGGCATAACCAAACGCAAACTGGTTATCCTTCCTGTGCGCCCACAATCCCCAGTACCACATTTTGCGGGCATGCTAACGCTTTGACTTAGAAACTTGGTGGCAAGAGCTACAACTCCTTTCTGACTAGAGCAAGGACCAAGAAGACGGTGGTGCCCAAAACACAACGAAAACACTCGCGGTTAGGTAAAGATCGGCCGTCGAAAAATTATGCAGCTGCTATGCCTAAGTAAGCTCAAGGCCAATGATTTTACCGAGAATGAACTTGTCCACAAATTGAACCTGCTTGTTGGTAGTAATGTGCCTCAGGCCTGATGAATAAACATGGAAAATAGTTCTTCAGATCTATGAACGGGTGCGAGTCGAGTCGCCAAATCAACATGGCTAGAATTGATGAGAATGAATTGACAAGTCGCATTGATATCGCATCCACTTAAGGTGGATTTCCATGTCCAAAAAATTTTCCGCAGACACAATCCACTTAAGGTGGATTTCCATGGCCAGAAAATTTTCCGCGGACATAACGGAACAATACGTGACAGTGATTGATTGCCACTTAAAGCCTTATCAGCTTGGAAACTTTTCCGAACCACTCAGTCCGGCAGACTTGAACCGAATCCAACTTTGAGCGGATTTCTGGTGGCAAACTTTCAAAATGAGTCAATCAGCATGAGATTGAATAGATATTGGGCGGTAGATACAGCAGTTCAGCAATTACCGTCCGCGGACAATTTTCCAGGCATGGCATTCATCAGAAAGTTTTCTGCGGACAATTTCTCTATATCCGTTGTCCTTTCCAAGCCCGCAGAAAAACATCTGGATATGAAAACGATTTGTGGCTGACGAGAGAAGAAATCTACTTCAAGATAAGCATGAACTCCCATAAACGCTTTATGCTTGCAGGAAGAAGATCGTGATAACGCTCATATTCGTACAAGGGCCTCAACCTAAACTTGACTTGAATCCTTTACAAAGCAATGAGCTGGGTACCCACAATACAGAACTCGTACCAGCTCATAAAAGGCAAAGAATGAACAAGGCAAGTACAATCTGACGGGCTTAAGCGGCACAAAAAGCTTCGCAATTTTCAAAACCAGGGAGGGAAGGTCGGGAACAGTTTCTACAACAACATAAAACGAGTGACGCCCTGTGCAGTTGCAACCCACAGTCATTAGAGTAAGCCATGTTCAAAGGAAGCATTCTTGCTCGCAGCACAGCAACAACATGTTCCTCGGAGCAGTCCAAAACAGCTGATAATATTGTCATATTTTAGGGGATTCGAAAATCCCAACATTTTTTAAAAAACGCATGGTTTACGTTCTGGCCGTCAACAAATCCACTAACGCTAACATTAACAGTGAACAATGCACTGCTCACACTGACTGTTTTACCTAACTTGCAGGGAAAAGGCTATGTACTCACCCGCTTCCAGTCGACGATATTTAGAAGTATCGAAACAGCTACGCAAGCCACAGCATTGCCGAATAGAAACAGCATGACGTATTTCCACTTGTGCGCTGACCCCCTGAAAAAAGAAAATTATCAATTCTATCACAAAATAAAAACAAATCATACTATGTAATCGCAATATTATCTGCGAAAAACAACTAGCAAACTTTGGTAATTATGTCATGATCGGTTATTACCAAAACCAATATAAATTAGTTATACCTCATCAATATTATCACCAAATAAGACTAAAATATACGCTCTATACGATTGCAACAATGCTGGAAATTTTCAAAGCAATCGGTGCCGTTATATATATATATATATATATATATATATATACGTACAACGTCACACAAAACTTACACAGCACGGCAATACTGAAACTATTAATACGAACAATTTGCACTTACGAGTAGCTATCCAAGACTGATCCAACGACCAAATTGCAGCAACCGATGCCAATCATTTGAACCGACGTCATTATTCCCAGAGCGGTTCCAAGAACTCCAGGGTTGACGACAAGTGGAGCAGATGGCCACAGGCTGCACTGGAAGAGACATATCAGTGGAGTACAAAGCAAACAGCAGAGCACAGCGGTGCCATGCAGTTATGGCTTCCACTCTACCAAGACTGAGTTTGTACGGTATTTCATTCCAGCACTGCAGGATAATTTCCATGCGATTATGTTAACTTCAACCAAGCAAAGAACCTCCCAAATCCTGTGATCACCGGTTAGTCAGTCAGTCAGTCAGTCAGTCAGTCAGTCAGTCAGTCAGTCAGTCAGTCAGTCAGTCAGTCAGTCAGTCAG
>QQSS02228104.1:0-10404 GCA_003687565.2 Craspedacusta sowerbii | reverse complement strand
CCAGGCTGTAAAAGTTTAAAGTACTGAGAGCGACGTTCAAAAGGACGTCATCCAAGGCACCATGCCTAGAATTAGTGGGTGGTGCCGAGGTCTACCGAATGTGTCGTAACAACATGAAAAATATATGAAGTTAAAATTTTTTTTTATTATTATTAATTATTGTTAATATCAATATTCCAATTCTGTGAATCACATCATAGCTGTGTGCGTCTCTGGTCTAGTGTGCAGGAAAAAATGCCGCGGAGGATTTGCACAACCACAATTAGATGCCTAAGTAACTATCCACCTAACAAAACCAACACACAAAAATGTTATTCCAATGCTATGACCAAATTAAGCAGTGTTACAGCTCTTCAGATACGCTTTTTTAAAACGTTTTTGCCGTCACAGCAGCCGGTCTAGTTTCACGATATAATCGACCAGTTGTTCTTTATAGATGTAATTGACCACTTACCAGGGATTAATACGGTAGTTTCGTTTAGAATTGCTTATTAATCTTGAATTCCTTTGCAAATTGCATTTCTGGAGAAAATAAATTTGTTGTTGCTGTTTCTGTTGGGTTAATAGTCCCTGCAAAATACATTGCAAACATGCAAACAAACATGAGACCTGATTTGCAGCGTATTGGGATTACTACTCATGATCGCCTATACGGTAGCGAATACTTTCCTGTCTGTGCCAGATTTAATGAAGTTAGAATTTGGCAGACTTCTGAACCATGAATTGCTTTTAAGGTACCCTTGTACTCTTGCTCCTCTGTGAACGTGATTCAACTAACTCTCGCCAGGACAATGACCAAGGTCTGCATGAACTGGAAGGGTGAGCCACACCCAGATGGAAGTTCACTTGAAGATGGAGGCATGAAGGGATTTTACTGATTTCCAGAGCGCAAGTGCTATAAAGAGCACGGACCCCTAGCAATTATTTCGTTACGACGTCGTCAAGTCTCAAGATTCCTATAGTATGAAGTCTTCTATAGTTTTCTATGGTGTTCTTAAGCATTTAATCTTCTGTCTTATATAGCGTTCTATAGCATGACATAGTCTAAATCTTCTACAACCTTATAGCGCACTAAAAAGACGATATAGCTGGTGCAACGATAATGTCATCGATAATCTGGATTCCAACTTTCGAAAACAGCCTGCGGCCCACGAAGTTGCATTGGAAGGTTTGCTAAGGAGAGAAAAATAGTTACTGGAGCTGCGGCAATCAACTGAGAGAAAATCTTGTATACCTAGCTAGCACTCTGGATGGATAGCTTCACTATAACGTTCTTAAAGGAGTCGATTTAGACATTTTATTCTCAATAACTCCGTCTTTCGGCCGCTTCTAGTACAACTTAAAAGAGATACACGCACAAGCGCGCCCACGCACACACACACATGCTACAAACATACAAACACACACACAAATACACACATACACACACACACACACACACGCACACAAGCACACACCCATGCATACGGTCCTGGCACGGGGAAGTTCTTAGTGCTAATGACTTCGTTCAGTCGCGGTTAATCCAACTCATTCCAGTTGGTGATATGAACTGGCCGTCGCATTGCATGGTCTCTGTTTAGAGTTCATAGTATGAAGAATACGGAGTGGCCTATGCGAAAAACAATAACGAAAATTAAAATTCGTCATTAAGCAACCAACATGTTAAAGTTCCCCTTACCACCACGCAGTCGTCGCAATACGCATGCGCATATTTTATTCGTAATACCTATCTCCAAGACTTCCCCCAGGCTAGCTCAAGATGATTAAACCAACCAAACTTATATATAAAGCAACATAAATACAGGAAAAGAAATGCACGTCAGCTGTTAAGACAAACAACAAATTTTAGACAAGCGACGGCTTTGCGGTTGCAACGGAAGCCATGGTATTTTACACAAGTAGTGACGAATAACAAACTTGATTCATAAATTCGATACAAAAAGAACCTTTTTAACTCAGTTCCAGGCCACTCAGTTAAGAGTGGCCCCTTCTAAAGATTTTATCAACCTGATTTCATGCCGCACACGGGAGCAGTAATGCCAACTTCCGCAACTTATTCGTCAACCGGTGCATTTGGCATGTTAGCTTTAAAACAGAGGTGGAAGCGGTTTGCCGTCTTTTTCCAGCTGCTTTCGGTGACTAAAGACGAAAAAAAAAAACAAGAGCGTGTACGTCAGCACAAACACAAACAACGTTCATCGCAAATACCAGTAGAAACAACCTTTCAAGTAGATCACCAGAATTGCAATGATACGAAGGAAGATGAATTTTGCATAGAACAACAGCCAATGCACAGACTGGGATGCAAAAGTAAGTTCAAAACAAAAAACCTTGAAGTTTTAACACGAAATGGCCAGAGAGGCGCATCGCAGCACAACGCAACGAACTCATCACCGAAGAGTGTGCATGGAATATACGTCAAGAGTGCATGGAATTGGCAGATGAACGTTGCCATGCACGAAATGGTTAAGCAAAATCACTCACTTCCACGTGGAATAACTTTCTAAAATCACTGCCTTACTTTAAAACTCGGGCACACTGCATGAAACCGACTCCACAAAGGAATATGTTAACGCTAAACAAGTTCCAGTTCTTCGGAGTGATTACCATGGAATATCGAGACCACAGCGCTCCTACGAGAAACAGAAAACAGCTCCAAAGAATTAACGCGACGCATAATCAGCCATCGTGGTAACAGGGTGATGCAAAAATACAGCTTAGGTAATATACTAACGCCAGCTAACTCCAAGATTTCAGTAAAAGGTACTGGCAATAGAAAGGACACGAGCTTAAAGTCATGAACGACTTTCAGGAACGTTAATGTTAAGCGGCAAAGAGGGGTGCTAGGCTTTCTTCAACAAACAGAATAACAAGAATATAATCCGTATATATGGGGGAAGAGGGAAATAGACTAATAGAACAACACGGACCCTCTTACCAGTGCAACCCAGCGCCAATGACTGCGAAAAGCTCAGTTTCTCGGGCGGACGAGCAATATCCGAGATCCCAGCAATGACCAGACCCTAAATTCGCCACGAAAGCTACAAAAACCCTGACGTGCAAGTGAAATGCAAGCGATTGATGCCAGCAAAGGTTGGTAGACTCACAAGTTATCATGTCAAGTTCTGACGCAGATTCGGAACTTTGCTGCTTCAATCAATAATGAGTAAATTCACAAGGGTTTTCATAGGTAAAATCGCTTATAAATTTCAAACTATGTCCAAAATAAAATTGCACAGTCATGAAATTGTCCGTAATACAAATCATACTTAACCCATTTGAAGGCCGGTGCCCAGAAGTGGATTGTTTGCAGTCCTAAATAGCAAACCAACATTGCAAAAAACAAAACATGCTCCTCCATCTGATATTTGTGGACATAAAAAATGACTGCACAATAACATTTCATGACGCTAGAAGAACTTGATATCAAGAAGCTATAGACTAGATCGAGAGCAACATGAATACATGAAATGAAATTGCCGCAAAAGCAGCGCCAAGCTTATGATAATGGAAGTTTGACTATCAATTGAATTAATTCATCAAACCGCTCAATTCATACATTTCATACAAATGCATGAAGTGTTATTTCATTTCATGAAGTGTTATGTCATTTCATACAAATGTATTAAGTATTCAAATACAGGAAAATGACTATTTTAATAATGAAGCTTATAGCTTAAAGTTTACAAAATAGTAGAGTACTAACAAATCAATTTTTAAAATATCACAAGGTACAACACAATCAAGTGAAAAGCACATATAAATAAGAAGTCAACACCTTAAAGGAGGTCTTTGGCAAAATGCTACAGAGGCGAAACCGGGACAATGAAAACGGGAAGGTAATGGCTATTGCACTAAGAAGTTTAAGTCTACACGTTATCTCAAATGAGTTAATTCTGAGACAAAATATTTTTCTTGTGTTCATTAGAAGATCTAGTATGTGGCAGCAAAGAACTTAACTGAGAGGAGACATTTTGTTTTATTTACTGAATTAACTGTAGAATCAGCATAATGAGGTAGCTGCACTGGATATAGTAACTAAAAAAGCAGCCAAAAAACGAAAAATATGGGACAAATCATACTATCTGAATGTGCAATGCTTTTATAACCATAAAAATTGGAATGGGTAGTATATAATCGAAGACACAGACAGATGTCGCTATAACTTTACCAGCAGGATGTTTCCATATTGGCAACAGCCTTTGTGGTAGGTTTGATTCAATACGTAGCAGAAATCGAGCGTAGGCTGCAGCCATTTTCGCACCACAGCTCCTAAACAATTAGTACTAGTAAGCTAAGTTAGAATGATGAAATAGATGCTGATTAATGATCATGTGCAGCAACAAGGAAAATTGTTTTGAACAAAACACTTATAAAAACTTTAAGATTAAAACAAAATTTATTTCCTTTAATCAAAATTTACTTGAGTGTAACGAGAAACTGACCTCTTAGTATTAAAGAAAGAATCTCAACTTGCTTAGCCTCACAACTTGCTTAGCCTCACGAGAAATTGCACAATTTTTAATCACACAAAGCTAGGTGCACCAAAACCTGCCAGGTATGGCCCAGCACTTAACGTATACATTCGCATAACCATGCAAATAAATTTATACATGTTAATCATACTCGCATGAAAATACGAAATAGTTTCCCCACTTAAGAAATGAAATTGAGGACGTTTCTTTTTAAATGGCGAGCTAGACACCGTCAGAAAACGCTAGCACAAGCCGACATTGCGATAGGTAGGCAAAATATGCACCTTAAGGCAAACCCTACTTTAAAAAATATAGACAAGACAGATATCTATTAAAATGCTAAGTCCGAGGTACCAACTGGCCAGCTTGTAATAGCGTCTACTCAATAACAAACAGAGATTTTCAGACCGAGATTTTCAGACCCAGTATGTATCGGGGTCGTTAGGCGACTTCATGTTTACATCACGGATGGGGCCATTAACATTAGTCGCCTACTCAACCCGAACGTCCTGTGACCTCGACCGTGGGGGTGATTTACATCGTTATTGTTCCTGGTTTG
Organism: Craspedacusta sowerbii; assembly: GCA_003687565.2. NCBI lineage: Eukaryota > Metazoa > Cnidaria > Hydrozoa > Limnomedusae > Olindiidae > Craspedacusta > Craspedacusta sowerbii. Next base: position 5,370 of record QQSS02228104.1, on the reverse strand, counting down.
TTGTTGTTGTTTTGTAATTTTTATTGATCCTGGTTGGTGGACGAATGGCGGTATAGTGTAGCTCGTTCAGCTTGTTGTGTTCACGAAGTTAATAACTCGGTAACGAATTTACGTGGAATAAGCACACTGCTATGGTATGATACCTTTCACTGGCCACAAGATTAATATGTAGGGTTTTAAGGAGATTAGCTTTAAACGTTTTGTGTGCGAGCCTCTGGCTTGGTTAGTTAAAGAATTTACTTCAAGAGTTCCTGCCTAAAGTAAATCAAGGTTGATCGTTTTCGTGGTGAGCGACTCGGTTGGCCAATTTCGTTGGATTTGCCTGCGTAACCTCCAAGGTTACCTTTGCATAGTCTGTTTTCAATTTCTTAGCCTTCATCAGTCTCAGTGGTTTTCTTCTTTTTTTTTTGGGAGGGGGGGAGGGAGGTTTAATGCATAAAATAATCTATGGCTGAGATGTTTTTTTCATCTGAAAGATGTGTGCTAAAAGCGTTTTTGTGCGAGTATTGACTTACCTAGATTGAAGTTATTTGCAAGTTTCCAATTTGCAATATTTTGTCACAGACGTAGTAGCCATGGTTATCATGGAAATCTGGAAATCAGAATGCAAAGCTGTGGTTTCAGAACTAGCAAGTGCTTTGATTTAATGCCAGATTTGTTTTATCCCATCTAATAATTACTGACTTAAATTGAACAACACAATGTGTCTTCAAATGTATTTGCAATGGGTGTAGCGAGAAACTAGTTACTTAGCATTTATTAATCCTGGGTAGGAGTCTTAAAAACTTTTAAAAGTCTCAGGCACCTTTGGTAAAGCCTCATGCATCTTATTGATGGTCTTTTTTTCCTAATATACTGAGATTCTGTATTTGATGGTGGTCTGCCTTAGATGGACTCAAATGTATGTGATAGTTTAACTTGTTAGCTCCATTTTATGCATTTATAGGGTGTTTGCATGGTTTTAATATGTTTTATAGATGAAGTTATCAAGATGGCTGCATTAGCTGATTATGAAATAGGTGTGTTTCCATCAGGTGAGCTAGTGTTTGCTTATAAATTTTTTTATGATTTATATTTGTCCTATACTTTGCTTAATTAAAGGGAATCTATGCATGCAGCTTTGATTCTTGTGTTCGAGATAGAATCATTTATGTTTTTTGTGTATCTGATGTAGGACCTGAAAAACAAGAAAACAAATTGAATGTAGAATTAGTGAAAAAGAAGATCTGGTAATCAAGTAATATAAGGAAATATTAGATTTGTGGAATTCAAACAAGGTTTTTAAAATGAACTTTAAAAAAAATGATTTGGCTTGAAGCAGTTAGTCTTATCATGGTTGTTGTGGCTTCAGCAATTTTCAAAGGTGGCTGTATGGTCTATATTCAGGATAAGCGCTATGTAACATTTTTATTAGTCCATGTTGCTATTAAGCAGTAACAGGATCTGGCAAAACAGGTGCTCACATGCTAGCACCCAAGAAACAGAAACTATTTACCTAAGGAATAGGAGTAAGTTGCTCTAAGCTTTTGGTTTCCCAATCTAGCAGATAAGGCAAAGATGCCAACAATAGGTCTTACCTCGCTTATTATCTGTAGAGGTAAGGTTTTGTGATGATCAGACCCTGGTGTGTGTAGTTTGCTCCTACTTTTTTGGAGGACTTTCTTGTGCCATGTGGTCATAAATGATTTGATGCCCTTTTTTGACAAAAAATTCTGTTTATGTTTGCTGTGGGCAAAAGTTGGACTTTGACCTTGAACCTCCTGCCGGCCAAGCAGGCTCCTTGACCATTCCGACATGACTATCAATATGACACTTCTCAATATAACAATTTCAAATCAAATTATGCTTCACATATTAAGTTTTAACTCTTTGGCTAGTGTTGCTACTAAATGGCTTCAATTTCATTCTTATGGAATGAAAATAACCAGCAGGAGACTAAGGTTATACTTTTCGTTTGGTAGACATGTAACATTGTTTATTCGATTTTTTTGGGAGAAAGTTTAAAATTTTGCCTTAAATCTTGTTTTGTTTGTTGACTTAATGTCAGGAAATTTTAAATCAATGTCAGTCCTTGTGTTTAATTTCAGGGGAAGCTTTTCCATCGTGTTCATTGAGTCGTTATCCAACTTCTCCTCAATTTGTTGAAGCCATAAATTTTTCTGAGCTTTGTGTATTAGAGGTAAGCTGGCTTTGGGTCATGTAGGGCTTACATACTTTCACATTGCTAACTTGTGCATGTTGGGCCGGGAATAGGATCAGTTATACCAGATAAATGTTGCACATGTGTTCTGGGATATGTTGTTCTTGCGTTTTCTGCCAGCCCTGGGATCACTTATCTTGTGCTTAATTAGCTTTAGAACGTGAAGTTAACTTACCATAAAAGATCTTATCATCTTGACCTAATAGGAAACAAGCATAAACTGCCAAGTTTATAATGGCTATGTTGTCTACATCTCAATCATTGCACCAATGCACTTTTTTATGTAGGGGAAATGATACACATGTAAAAATAACTTTTAGCAGGCCCCGTAACCCTCTTTGCATCACACTCTCTGAGTCTTAAAAGCTCATGCGTAAAAGCTTTTGCTACCAAGGAGGTATTTCTTGCGACAGATAATTGTACAAATGAACACAGATCTTCTTGGCTGCCTGTGTGCTTGCCTAGATATATGTGTAGGTCGTGTCGTGTACTGTTCTTATGCTCAGCTGTGTTTGTGTGCCGTGTGAGTTGTTGTCTTATTATTGGTGAAACCAACATCAGGTAGCAATCCTTAGTAGCCTGCGAGGTCATGATTCCAATGCTGCTGCTATGAAATTACTTTCATGTCCTAGTGATAGCTGTCATGTTCTGTAGTTGTCCATATGGATTCGGTGCATATCTTAGCTACTCTGATGATATCAGCGCAAAAACTATTAAATGTTAATGCCTTTACTTAACCACCCATGAGCTGATGCATTTGAGGAGTAGTAGAAGACCAGCTTTGTGTTGTTTCTTTTTTTTTGGCAGGTGCATGTTCTATGTTTATAACATTAAATAAGAACAATAAATAATTTTCTTAAGCTTGGATTCAGCATAGTGTGCATGATTGCTGTATGCTAGTCCACCAAATTGTAGTCCTGCTAATTTGTTTTTGGTGGATATTTAGAGTACGATGGGAGTTTATGTTTGGATTGACTGATTGGCCATTATTACCAACCCGGTAAAAAATGGTTTTATATTACAGACTGTTGGTCGTGGAGCATTCGGCATTGTTCAGAAGGCTAGATGGCGAGACCACACTGTTGCTGTGAAGACTCTAGAAAATGATGCAGACATCAAGGAGTTTAGAGATGAGGTTGGTGTTTCAACTTGGGCTCTTCAATGTTTGTAACCTAGGTATGGTCCTTAAAGTTTTATCGCTGTTCAGTGAGTCTTTAAAGAACATGTCTTTCCTGTTCGGTGTATTAAAGCCATTGCTTGCTAAATTCCAGTTCTTATAGGGTTTGGTTTGATGATTTAAAGAAAATTTAGATACGGTTTGAGCTATTCATTCAACGACTTAAGCTTAGTATCTGCCCTTGTTTCAAGTTAAGACCATTAGTTGTTTTCGTGGAATTCTGCATGAGATGGTGACATGGTGTGCAGCCGTTTACGGCATCCCTATTTCGCCTTATTGAAGTCTTACGCTTGAGTAAAAGTGAACTGGCAGTGAGAGGTTTTACCTTTTTTCAAATTATAAAGACTTACCGTCAAGTCTTTATAACTTAAAAGAGTGACGAGAAAGAGTGCCTTTTGTTTAGGTTCAAAACTTGTCGATAGTGAACCATGAGAACATCATTCGGCTATATGGAACGTCCGAAAACAAGCCAAAGGTTGTTATATGGCTAATTCTGAAAGTTAAATATTGCGTATTATTAAATGTTTCCTGAATAAGTGTATAGCCTATGAGCCTATATCTATGATATGTATCTGTATATATATTTGCTTTTCCCACTGACTAAATTGTCGATTTTTCAAGGCTAGCACTGGTTTTAATGCTTAGCTCTTGTTAAGGATGTAAAGCTCCATTCCTCGCAGCTGCAAGGCCATTTATTACAAATGTATTTTTTTCCCCTTGGTGTAAGAATTCGTTTGCTTGTCAATTTTAGGTCTGTCTGGTTATGGAGTATGCGGAATGTGGCTCCTTGTATAACCGTAAGTGGCCCATGTTTTGACTGGCCTGAGCGTGGCCTTAAGATTCTTTTGGCTTACGCAGAGCTTGATTGTATTATATGTTGCAGTAGGCTGCAATAGCTCGCTGTGAAAGGTGGCGGGTTGTAGATTGTGGTAACCTGGTTGAAGATACCCTGCATCCATGCCCGTATGATGGGGTAAGGTAGGGGTATCCGAACTTTTCAAGATTCAAGATTCGTGATTCACGATTTATTTTCGATTGTGGAAAACAACTTTACATGGTCAATTAAAATTGCAGTGTTCTACATGTGAAGAAGGACTCCTCACTAGCAGAGTTAATCAGATTTGAGGAGCTTCTTGCGGACTTCATGTGTAAGAAATTACAAACCATACGTTTAGTAACGATTATGCAAAAGTTGATGAAAATATCGCGCATGCAAATCACTTGCTGAGAAATTTCAAAAACACGCAAAGCGAGATCAACACAATCAAGATGAATTTGTTTACATAGTGGATCTAGTTCTAGCAGGCGCTATCGATGTAGTTTAGGTCTGTAAAAAGTGCATGAAAATACTTTAAAGCTGCAATTTTGTGAGATTTAGATCTACGTTTTTATTAAGAATATTACTAAATTAATCTGGCACGGAGTGTCTTAGCGATCTATCGGCGTATTTAACTGTTCGCATATAAGGCGTGTGGAGTGCTTTGTTTTTTGCCCGGGGGCCGCATTAACGGCCGGTTAGGGGCCGGATGCAGAGTCAAAGTCCACTAATGTATAATCAAGGCAGATTTTGTTGTTAACTGTGTACCCAAACCACGCGCATCGGATGTGGGTTTTGGAACAAAAGGATTATTCCTACTGTTGCTTTTCGCAAAGTTAAGAGTCCCTGAAGACTGGAGGAGAAGTTTGGCCTAACGATCAAAGCTTAATTGTCTTAAAGACGAGATGGTCATTCTTGATTAACTTGCCTTTAATGCAGGGCGTAACAACGATTCAGCGCAAGCGCATCTCAGCGCAACCACTTTTCAGCGCAATAACTTTTTAGCGCAACTACATTTCAGCGAAACTACATTTCAGCGCAGCCACGTTTCAGCGCAATCGCATTTCAGCGCGCTTGTGGTATACATGTTTGACTCCATGCAGTGGCGTAGCAATGGCCCGTTCAGCCCGTTCAATGAACGGGGGCCCCCGACCTGCTAGGGGCCCCCGACGCCCA
>QQSS02228093.1:0-10405 GCA_003687565.2 Craspedacusta sowerbii | reverse complement strand
GTACCAAAATTGGGATGTGTGTATATGGCGCCCTCTCATTTATTGTGGGAAATTCTCGCTTAAATTGATCGGCGGGTACATATGTATATATATATATATATATATATATATATATATACATATGTACCGGCCGATCTGATTAAGCGAGCATGTCCCATGTTAAATGACAGGACGTGCTATACACACGTTACATTTAATGTACACGTACGTAGCTTACTATATGTATATATATATATCATGGTGAACTATGAATTTTTATCTGGTTTTTTATTTGTGCAGCCTTTATTGTTTCTTGTCTAGGTTATGGCAGATACGCTGGAGCACTTGGTCAGGACAAGCAATAGCGAAGGCCTTGCTATATTAGCTGAGTTTGAAACTGTTAATTTGCACAGCATTGCCGGCAAAGTGAGCTTTCTCGACAAGGCACGTTTTCCTATTATATTTATACTGTCTTTTGGTTCGGCTGCTAGTTTGGGTTAAGTATTAAATTCACTATGCAAGTTTGTCGGTTTGCTTTTCGCAATTTTCTCCAACCAAAACTCCAGACTTAACAGACGAGTTGCGGTGTAATCAACTTGATTTCTGATAGCAAGGACATGCTACTCGTTTGTAATGAGTCTATATGACCGCTAAACTGTTCGTTTGAGCCCATTTTAAAGGTTTTTTTTTATCCGTGTTACTATGTGACATTCGTGCTGCCTCAAGATCGACGCCACGCAGCTGGGTGATGGCTAAAATTCCGTTTATTGCGTTCCTTACAGAAGCAGTATTCTCCTCTTCACTACGCATCCAAGCGAGGCTTTGCGAGAGCGATTGCAAAGTTGATTGAAGCCGGATCGAAGTTGACTTTCAAAAACAACGTATGTGTCTTATTCTTTGTGTCGACGATTCCACGCTTCTTCATAATAAGCTTGCTCTTCTAGATCGAGAGCCCTGCTTTTTTTGAGTTGTTTTAAGTTTGGCAAGGTTTTTTCTTAGCCCTTGCAGTTCACATTTTGCACATGGAAGACTGTGATGAGTGTCACTTGCGTTCAGGTGAAAGACTACCCTGCGAACGTTGCTTACAAAGCTAAAATGCCGAAGTCTTACATGACCTTGCTGGCGCTTGGCTCTGGTTTATCTGTTGCCGGCGACTTGGTAGGCAGAATTGCTTTCTTGCTGGTTCATTTGACGGAGTTTTTGGCTATCTTGTTTTAGAATTTAGAATTCGGCATAGAATTCCAGAGTACCCCTCAGTGGTTTTATTAAAAATACCGGCTTTGATTCAAATCTTACTTTTAAGTTTACCTGTAGCGTAAATTTTAGGTGATCATTGTTCTCTCATCTGGGTGTTTCCTTGTGTACCGCCCTAGAAATGGGTCCTGCTCTGCTTTTCTTCCTAGCCTACTAAGTTTGTCACAAGTTTGCATAACCGATTCGGACCCAAGGTCTATGATGCTCCTGATTTGCATGACACTTGTCATCTGTATGTGTTTGGCGTACATCAGGCTTACGTTCGTAGTTTGACATACCTTTACCGTGACAAGGTACATGCGTGATGGCTCTTAGCTCTCATCTTTGCGGGGTCGCTACGATAATCGTGCTGTCTTTGAAATCGGGTTTGAAAAATCGAACCTAGCTTAGCTGTCTTGTCTTTGACTTCTAGAAAGTGTTTCAGAACAAACCGCGATGGCACGCTTACATTGAGCGGACGTCTACGAAAGACAACTTTTTTTCTGGGGAAAAGTTAGATAACCTGATCGTTCTTCTCGAAACATCGGTGGTTGGTGGCGACTTCAGCGGCGTGTCGCTTATCCTCGAGTGCTACTCGTATAGCATGAGCAAGCAGCTGGAACGCGCTTTAGGCGAGTGCGTGACGCAGATGGTGTGCTACCGGTGCACTTTCACCAGGATGCCTGCTCTTCGAGCCGCAGCGGTTGTATCGCTCACCGAGTGTAAGGTATCCGATTGGTCAGGATTGACAGAATGCGCCAATCTTACTCATCTCACCTTATGCAGGATGGGCTTGGACGCGCTTCCTAACGAGATCATGAACATGAAGCAGCTGCGATTTCTCAGTGTTTCCCACAACAAGGCGCTGAAATCTCTTCCAACGTGGGTTGGCAATCTGAATCTCGAATATTTAGCAGTTCATGAAAACCATCTGAACAAGTTGCCTCCGGTTCTCCCCAAGTCGCTGGTCGTTTTGAGATGTCATAAGAATCAAATCCTGTTGCTGTCGCCAACTCTTGCAACTCTGCCGCGTCTTAAGCACATCGCCGCTAGCGGTAACCCTCTGGTCTTTCCAGAAATATCCATTGTAAAGAATGAGACCGGCGTTCTTTTGCAGTATTTGGCGTCGTTCTTAGAGGATACGGTACCAAACACGACAATCAAAGTGTCGCTTGTTGGCAGAGAAGGCGACGGCAAAACCAGCCTGGTCGAGGCCCTAAAATCGCCGACTGGTACTTGCGACGAAGACTTCCTTCCGCAGAAAACAGACGGGCTTGAAATTTCGACTATTTCTTTGGACAGCGTGCAACTTCGCGTATTCGACCTAGCTGGCGATATTGACTTCATCGAGACGCATACGATGTTCATCTCTGAAGGGACCCTCTTCTTGGCCGTCTTCAACCTGGCGCGGTACCTGTTTCGTTCGGAGAGCAGCAGTTTTTTTGGTCGGGTGGAAATCTGGCTCAATTCGATTTTCGCGCAAGTGCCAAACTCTTGTGCCATCCTTGTCGGTACTCATGCAGATACCGATGTCATGACGTCGGATATGCTTGCCCAGGCGTGGCAGAATGTTTGGGCCGTCCTAGACAAGGCTCGAGCCAACCACAAGAAATACTTTCACGCCATAAGCATGCCGCTGTGTTTCCTTTGCAGCCCGGAGCATGTCATCCGACAGGCAACGTCTGGGGTGGCTGGCTTTGTTTGCCTGGATGACACCGGTGAGATGCCGCTGGAGTCCGATGAGCCTTTGAGCGAACCAGAAGAACGGGCTGATGTGGATCGAGAGTTCTGCTTTCCGCACATTGTTGGCTACTACGAGGTGTCGACGAGAAAGTGCGTCCCTCGCAAGAGGCTTAGTAGCGAAAATTTGAGCATGGAGCAGTTGAAGAGAGGCATTTATAACATATGTACCAAGCTGTTGAAAATGAACCCGGTAATTCCTAGGAAGTGGGTTAACTTGTTTTCGGCGCTTCAAACGCAAGTGGACGAGCAGTATCCGGTGCTGCCGTATGAAAAGTTCGCTGAAATCGCCGTGCAGTGTGGTTTGCGTGACGAGCCTGACGACTTGGCGCCTTTCCTGAGGCACTATCATTCGCGCGGCGAGCTGCTTTTCTACATTGACGTGGACGATCTCAGCGACGTAATTATTGTGAATCCGCAATGGCTCAGTAACCAACTTCGCGCTTTGGTGAGTTACAAGCGAAATACGTTTATTACGGACGGTTGCTTTAGGCATGAACACTTGCCAAAGGTTTGGCCTCATTTGCACGAGTCCGACCAACAGAAGCTGTTCGCTTTGTTTCGTCAAGCTGGCATTTTTGTTCCGTTTAACGAGACGATCGACTTGGTCCCGTGCCGCTTGCCCATCGGACGTCCTACTGATGACGCCTGGTCACCGTTGCCGTTACCGGACGAGAATCAAGTCGACTACTCGATTGAGTTCAACAGTTTGCCCCCTGCTTTCTTCTCCTACCTCATTGCATCCGTGGAAGCATGCCGCCAAGATTTTGTAAAGAAGTTCCCCCCGGTCTACACGAGTAACCACATTGTGTTTTTGACTAAAAAGATAAACTTTCTTTGCAATAATCACTCTGCTAACGGCGTGTCGGGCCCTCTTGTGGGCTCGAACCTGATGCGAATGATGTACCTGGATCCGGGTTCAGTCAACTGCCTGCTTAACGTTGGCGATTATTACGAGGGCGATGACGATGGCGGTGCAGCTTCGCCTGTGGGTTTCCGAAACAGCTTCGCTTGGCTGCGACATCGCGTGCATTTCGAGCTGTGCATCCAGCGCCAGGCGATCACCATGAGCATTCGCGGCTTGCAGCCGTGCTGCCTTGTTCCCGAGACGCTCGATCGCGTCAATCGAGTGGTCATCGGTCGATTCGATGGCGTCATGTCGACTTGTCGTATTATCTGTCCAATTTGCGTTCGAAAACTTGACGTCAACCCCGCTTCGTTTGCCATAGAAGAGGTGCAGTCTCAGGACCCGATCTGTGCTAAAGGACACGACTGCGGTAGCTGGGCCGACTTGATGACGGGTCGTTGTTCCTATCGCGCTGAGTTGACCGCAAGCAAAATTATTCGCGATCTTAATGACAACGAAGCCCCAAAGTTGTTCGTGCTGCTGCCAATCAATCTTCAAAACGTTGGCTTGAAAGATTTTTACGTGCTCAGCTACCTCAAGGAAGGTTATGCCGTCCACTTACTTTGCGAGTATCCAAATTGCTGGCACTATCTCCCAGCCGCAGGCTACAGGTTGAATAGGCCCAAGGAGTTCGTTGCAACGTATGGTCGCCGCCTGCAGACGGTCATGACGGTTCTGTCTCTGCTGGAGGGTCCTTTGCGTGTGGCCGGGTCGGCGTTCGGGCCGTTGAGTTCGGCTGCGGACGCGATGCAAAGGATGGGCGGGCTGTCGGTGAAGCTTGGAGAGTTCCTTGAAGACCTCTTGGGTGATTCCGGCCTACTCTCTGCACCGGAATGGGAGAGCTTGGATCAGAGCGTCTCGTACTTAATGAGCGCAGAAGGGCTTCAGCGACGAGAGCTGTGCAGGTTCCTCAACAAAGCCGACGAGGAGGGTCGATTCGGAGCCTTGATACCGACGTACGTGGGCAATTCATTGTTGTGGCTCTGCGAGGAGCATCACAAGCTGGAGAAGTCGCATGTCAGCAAGCAGCCTGTGGCCATACAATAGCCATCGCGCGCTGTTCTCTCTGGATATCTTTTTTGGCTCGTTCTGACATCTTCCTACAGGGTCTGGAGGATTTGGACTAGAAGGTTTTGCAGTTTGCGTTCGTGACGTGAAATGATGGTGGCGATGCGGGTTTACCGCACTGGCGTTAATCTTCCTTGTTTGTTTGAGGCAAGCGGGCGATTGTTGTTGGCCCAAAGGGCTCGTTAGGCAGCGCTTTTCTGACGTACCAGATAAATATATTTATGCTTATGTATTTTTATTTATTTATTTATTAATTTTTGCTGGCATCATTTTGCGCTTGCGTTGTACATACTGCATGCAGTGTTGTGCCTTTAAGCGAGTTGCGATTTTGACATACATGGTACATGTTTGCCGGAAAGTAGGTGGATTCTTGCCACCTTGCCCCGCCGCGGCAGCTTGCTTGTCCTCTAATCAATGTATTGACAAAATATCTGACTGTTGAGATAATGCGATGGCTCGCGCTGATTTCCTATGCTTAACTGGTACCAGCTTGCTGTTTATGGTAGATTCTGGAACCAGCCTGCTGTTTATGGTAGATGCTGGAACCAGTCTGCTGTTTATGGTGGATGGTGGAACCAGCCTGCTGTTTATGGTAGATGCTGGAACCAGCCTGCTGTTTATGGTAGATTCTGGAGCCAGTCTGCTGTTTATGGTAGATCCTGGAACCAGCCTGCTGTTTAAGGTAGATGGTGGAACCAGCCTTCAGTTCATGTTAGACGCTGGAACAAGCCTTCAGTTTATGGTAGAGCTTTGGCATCATCGTATTATCGTTTTTTGTGTTTTTCTTAGCTTTTGCTGGAGTTCCAGATTTTTTTTCCGAATTTGTCGAATTTTATTTTGGATTTTTTAAATTTTTATAATTTTTTGTATTGCGTATGGCTGGTTTCGTGGGCGTAAACGCCTCTTGCGTTGAATATTTTTGGTGCATATTTAATAGTTCATTTGATAGTGCTGTTTTATTATCAAGTGGGTCGTGTTGGACTGTTCGAAAAATTGGATTTGCTGAAAAATGCTTAGTGCTTGTATTATAGATATATCGCTGGGACTCGACTTAACCTAGGGGTTTATTTTATTTGGTGTTCATGCTCAAGACTTATTTATTTGAAGTATTTATGTTCTGTGGTGGTTCGTATATTTAATGTTTGCGCTGTTTGTCAGAACGACGCCTGCTGTTTTGTTTTGCTACTGTTCTTGTTTTCCTTCGTACACTGACAGCGCCCTACGTTCGACTTGTGTTCGAGCGGACATGTTGTGGTTGTGGGCTAATTAGATGAAATGCTCATCAGCTATTACGGAGGCTGAAGTTTTGTGTACGTGCCGCAATAAGGTGGTTAGGTTATGTATAGGGCTTTTGTATTTGGTATTTAAGGATTGTCTTTGTTCATTTTTGACCGTCTGTTTTGCTAGCATCCCACGCGTGGTTTTCTTCTGCGGTCTTCATGAGTTGAGGCGTTTCTTGCATGTCCGTGGTGTGGTGATGTGCAGGTTTTAATTCTTGCTCGGCTCTAAGTTGGGGGAATGCGTTGGCGGGTAGTCGAGCGGTGGATTTGCTGTGGCGAGCGTTGTCCCGTCGTGGGCTTGCCTAGTCGTCTCAAGCCGCTTCCGGTTCTCGCTAAGGGTCTGCGTCTCGAACCTTCATGAGTTTCGAGCAGTTTTGAGGTGAGACGGAGGCCCGTCTCGAAATAAACGAGAATTTTCGTGGTGAGAAGAACGTCGGTCTCGTTTCAAACGAGAATGGAAACTTCTCGACATTTCTCGAAATTTCTCGTTTCAAACGAAAATGAGTATCGAGACGCAGACCCTTAGATATCGGTGGAAGTCTTGCGGGGGGGGGGGGACTTCTTTTTGTAATTTACCATCGTTCGTATGTTGGTGGTTCTTCGATCGTTTCAAACTATTGTCTTGCTTGACGCGAGTATCTTTAGAGCCTTATTGTCTGTTTTGTGGAGATTTCCTGCGAGTCTGTGCAGATTATTGAGGCGATGCGGTTTCGCAGCTTTACTTACTTCCTCGCCGTTGAGTTTGCCTGTTTGGAAAAAACTTTTTCCTCACACCATTCTTTGGGCTTTTTGTCTTCTGAAAATAACTGGGTGTTTGGTTGCCGATATTACGCGAGCATTTTTGTGAAATAAAAGTTATGCCATTGTGGAAGTCTCTCGATATTCTCTCTACGTTCTAACTGAAATATTTCAGAGCGACTTGTTTTTAGTGTTTCCTGCGCAATTTTTTTCGTAAGACGACTTTAGGCACTATGCTGTCGTGCTCAATTTCCACTAGCACTAGTTTTCTTATCTCTACTAGCATTAATTTTTTTACTTCTTAATTATATCCACTGTTATTCGAGAAAAAGTGACGTTACCTTAAACTTAAGTTAATATCCAATTCTATGTCTTCCGTCCGTTGAAATGACATCAAATTCTGCTGTCGGTTTTCGATCACCAGGTTATTTTGGCACTAGGTCATTTTATATTCTCGTTTAAAGTAAAACGAAGATCGCAATTGTTTGGATCCAAATCGACTGGTATTTTGCGTGTCTAGATAATTCGCGGTTTGCAATATACAGGACCCTCTGAAAGCGCGATAATTTGAGTGCAGCTGTTCGTATCGAACACAGGGTAAAGTATCAAAGTGGAGGCTTTTTGTTTTTTTCTTCTCATTTTCAGGCTCTTTCCAGTTTCAGGCACAGATGACCTGCAGACGCTTGGAAGCCTGTCCATGTGAGCTGTATGAACTCTGAGTCATCATATTTAAGGCTATCAGAAGCTCCTTGAACTTTTGTCGCTTTTGCTTTCTTTGATTCCCAAACAAAATGTGGAAAAACAATCAGGCACTTGGGCAGCTAACCACTCAGCTAATAAAATTGGCTGCAAGTGTTCTTGATGCCCCTATCCCAAAACCATCCAATGCTATCCTAGCAGATTGGTCGTTCTCAAACCGTACTAAAAAGGCAGCAGTAGCTCCTCTCTACAATATGTGCGACTGCCATTAAACGCTGAACAGCTTGCCTGTAAGCATTCTGAACACCTTTTCCAAAACTTTTGAAAATATATGTCAGCATGTTTTAATTAGATTGATACAAACGCGGAGAAGAAACTAGTTAATGATTATGTAGTTTGTGCATTATTAATAGATCTATCAAAAGCCTTTGACTGCATACCCCATGGTCTCCTAATACCAAGATTAGAGCGTACGAACTGAATGTTAATAACGCACTGGCTTACATAAGCGGTTCATTGATGGCGAAATACAGGGCATTCCTACAGAATTTGGTCTGGAGTACCTCAAGGCTTCATTATAGGCCCTCTTTGGTTTTAATCACTCTTAATTCAAAAAGCGGACATTCACTATTTTGCAGGCGACAATGCTTTGTCTGCACACGCATGTAACAGATGATTATTAAAATAACGTTGACCTGCACGTAAGCGAAATTGTTATAGATGTTACATTAAATGCCCTAATTCGACTTGAGTCAAACCTCCCACTTGTGGCCAGAAAGGCACTAATGCGACCTACATCTACTCCAATTTCAACTACTGACCTAGAAATGTGGCAATTTTCATCAGCGGAGTCATTATACAAAGTAGAAAAACTACAAGAGCGAGCCCATCGTTTCATTTACAATGCAACTGGTCAGCTAATTCGGATCAATTACTTTCGATGTCCTCTAAGTGCTCAATGGAAGTTCGACGGTCACCGACCTAATGCTTACAATATGAACCCAGAGCACACAAGAGAAAATTTCTGTATTGCCAAATAACCGGCATTAGCCCAGATAAACCCTAAACCTTGCCGTGCCAAAAGCAAACAAAGGTACTTTTGGTGCACAAAGTTGTAGAGCACTAGCCCCAAGGTGTTAGAACGCACTCCCAGAGCATATTAAGTCAAGTGCCAATGAAGGACAAATATGAACATTGTGAAGACTCCAATTGTTCAATTTTGATTTTGAAGACTTTTTTAACGGATTTATCTTTAATATGGCTACGTATTGTGAAATATGAAATTGGTCGTTTCAAAAAATTTGCTCGGTTTAATTAGCTCTCCATTTTGAGAGCTAGATTATCTTCATAATGTAGATACGTTCATGCTATTACCGAGCATAAAGAAATGAGAATTCAAATTAATTTAAAAAAAAAAGAAGAGATTTGACATGCAGTTAAAAAATCCTACTTCTGTTGCTATGCGCATGATCTATAGGAATCATCGATGTTGCTTTCAATATGTTGAGTTGCTTTGCAATTTATATCTGGTGGTAATGCGTATGTCATATTTGCTCTAAATGCTAGCTTATTTTACAGGGACTTCAACCTGATGCTTGACTTATTTAGAGTCAAACCAGTAATCTCCTTCGAAACCCGTCGCTGGGTAGAAACAATTGCTTCTACCTAGCTAAGGGATTCGAGGGAGATTACTGGTTTAACTCTAAGCAGGTCAAGCATTAAGGTTAAAGTTCAACTAAAATCGAGCTTGGATTCATAAGGCTAGCCTGACTTTTAAATATTAAGGCTAGCCTCTTGAATACAAGCTCGATATTTCGCGCGTACGGAACAGCTCAGAATATTGATTGGATAATGTAGTGTCCTGGTCAGTAGGAGTTCTTACATCTTGGGCGCCCTAAAATCGTGGTTTTCATTCTTGCTTTTGCGCGAATAGTATTATGGAGAAAAAGAGTCGTTCCATACAGGTGTTACCAAGGTGGTGTTGCTTAGATTGCCAAGCGCAATTATGGAATCTAGAGTAGCTTTAAAAAAGACATGATAAATAACATCGGACAGCCCTTTCTTGGTAATATTCCTGCGACGTTCTTTCAGAGGGTTCTTCTGTTCAAGCTAGCAAACCATGAGAAGGAGTCGTGTTTATAGGGCAACGCAAATTACGTTAAAGTACGGGCAAGTACGTCAGCAGGCAAGAACTTCTCGATTTAGGAGGCCACCAAAGATGTTCCTTCAAGATTGTTCATGTTATATGACTTCCTGGAGCTTGAAAGAAAATTAACGAATAGAGAAGTCAGCAACAAGAAAAAAAAACCTAGGTAGTTGTGAAAAAAAAAAACAGTTGGCTGTTGACACGATTGTAGAGCAAACATATAGGACTAGCATGTAGCATGCATTAGATCAAGGCGCTCAGTAACTGAAGCGCGGTCTAAAAAAAATAGCGAATCAATTGAAGTACGGCAGCTGCCAAACCCTAGCGATGTAAAAAGATATTTTTGCGATGGTTGAAATTTGCTATAAAAGTTTGAGCGACTTATAAATTAACAAACATTATTGTCTCCGGGATCGTTTACAAATAAATGTGCGGATTGTGTTCCCAGGTGTAACAATTCAAACAAGCGACATGTCGCAAGAAGTGAGTGGAGTGGCTTACTTGAGCTTGATCCCAACCCAGTGACTGCTGGCCGACAGGTAGAAGTAGTAGTAGTAGTAGTAGTAGTAGTAGTAGTAGTAGTAGTAGTAGTAGTAGTAGTAGTAGTAGTAGTAG